>JAIPRL010000813.1:0-111219 GCA_025469235.1 Pemphigus obesinymphae | reverse complement strand
AAAATAAATTCCTATGAAAAATTGTTTCTGTTTGTATACATTCCTGAAAAATATCGTTCCTTTAATTTTATTATCCCGATCAATTTTTATCCCGACTTGTTTTTTTCCTGATTTTGACGCGACCCCTATATAATATAATTCTAGTAACAGTAACTTTTAGTTTTTTCAACCTAATTATTAGATCGAGTGTATTAATTTATATGTACTTCTCGTATAGTAGGTACCTATTGGTAGTTCGCTAGTTTTTACGTACAAGTAAATATTATATCATATACTAAATTAATTATGGCCGATTTGTTTGTGTTCGATATGTTGAACGATTTTCATATATTCATATATATATCAAATAAAATTGATATTATACAAAAAATCGAATGTTCATCATTTTTAAATTATTAAACAGGTACCTAGGTATGTATAATATACTATTATTACATAATATTGCCAACTAAAAATATAGGTAATTAATTAATGAAATTATATGAAAAACAAATTTATTTGTACTATTTCTTTTTAAAAAATGGTGAAAAACGTCTAAATTTGTGTTAAACCGTATTGTTAATATAATTATTAGTTTTTGAAATATCTAGAAGTTACTAATTCTATAAATTTTACTTTAGTGAAAGTGTGTAAAATGTTATTAGGTAGGTAAGTTTATCAGCTGATAGTCCTTTAAGTCCTGTAAAAAATATATTGTAATTTTATTTAGTCAATATAAATTATTTTGTTCAAAATTATGATATGAAATTGTTTAAATTTATATTGGTCTATATTGGAGTATAGCACAGTTATTTATAATCCGTATCTGGCCAATTTAAAATTAAAACGTATACAAAATAGATTCCTTTGTTATGCCGCAATTTCTTTATTTTTTGACATTCTACTTCATTCTCGCCTTAGCAATCCTTTACACCGAATTCTTCGTTCAATAAATAAAGAACCCTCATATTTTCTGTCTTGATTATTTTTAGTCGCAAATTAATTTTATGTGTAATGTATATTAATCGTATATAAGTTGTTTCTATCTAATTATAATACTGTAATAATTTTATATTATGTATATCTTCTTACAAAATTGCCGATTGGTGTTAATAAAATTTATTTTGTACATCAGGTTATGGAAGAATGATGATGTTGTTGACAAATGGTGAAGAAATGACAATTCGTAATGGAGACAAATGTATCTACCGATTTCACGGATTTGTTTCTGCAAGCCATGGAAAGAATAAATAGTGCCATCAAATGGATTAATGGTTAGTCGAAATTTCTTTCAGTATATTCATTGTATAAATTTAGCAGTAGTTAGTTAGTTAGTATAAAAGGAGTTCAAATTTAATTTAATTAAACACTAAATATTTGTGTTACCATTACACATTCTCTATATACTCTCTAGATTATCTTATATATTAAAAACTATATTTATTTTAATAATTATATCATTAAAAGTCACACAATGTGTTTTCATAGGTCACAACACTAATTTTGGTATAATAAGTACTTACAATTTATCATTTATATAATATAATTATATTATATATTATATTAATACCATATATTTCTAAAAAAAAAACATTTTTGAGCAAAAACCCATACTTTTACACACGAAAACTTGAACAAACACTAAAAATATAAATTTATATCGGAAAAGCGTACGTTGCATCGCAACTAGGTGCGAGTTTTTCAATGATACCACTTCAGCGGGATAGCATTAAGAATGAAGTTTTCTATACATTTGCAAGGTTCCTTTTAGTAAGTAAATAATATAATTGTTTGGAAATATTTCTGTACTTCAATATGTGCCCTATGTGAGCTTTTTGGTCTTCAGTAAATTGTATTAATTACAGAATATCTATACAAGTCGAAATACAATATTTAGTCTTTAGTTATGCATTTATAGAGTACTTAAAAAGGAGCGTACACATCTGAGTACATTTAAGCCGATCATGTGTTCTCACTTCAAGTTCGAACCACATCTTCTCGAGTGGCTTGCGGTGTGCACCCATGCTCGGCCTGAATTTGCTCAGATGTTTACGCTCCTTAAAAAGACATTGCACCTGCATTTTTTGTCTCCATCCATCTAATAGGCAATATAGTAAAATTACTCTACACATTAAAAAACATGACATTTATTGTTTTGCGCAGTGTAATTTTGCTATATTGCCAATTATATGGACGTGTTAAAATGAATGTGTATAAGTTAGTTACTATGATGTATTATCTATTTAATAAAAATATCCTCATTTCCAAAATCAGGCTAAAAGACAAATATAAATATAATTTCATCAAATTTTTATAAAAACTTTTTGTATAGTTATGACATTATGAAATTTTAAATAATAATGGTAGTTTATTATATTATGATTCTGTCGTTACAGATGTTCTTATTGGATAATTTATTCGAAGTTGTAGTTAAGGTTGTTCATTATTTTTTATATTTATTTTAATTGTAAAATAAGCACAATGGTGTACTATTCATAAGTTGTAAAGCATAGGCAATTATTATTATTTCAGATAATTTATTAATCACATCACTTAAAAAAAAATATATCAAAAATGAACAACAAAAATATGAGAATGTATAAAAAAAATTAAGTAAAATATGGGATCATTACGGTACCACGCACGGGTAGGTCGGAATGCCCCGTTGATTATGCACAACACTTTCGGCTTAGTGAACGACCGGCCTAAACTCGGAGATTTCAGTTTTCGGGGGGGTTTTGGCTCCGTGGAGGCTGTAGTAAGAGCTACTCTGTGGTTTAAATCCAAACTTGGCTAGGTAAAAATTCCTTAGTGTTAGGGTGTTCGTTCGGGGTTAGCACGGAGTTTATGGGCCACTGGCAATCCCGTGCGGGTGCCACTCACCCGATGTTCGATACCGCTTTATCGGTGAGGAACACCGAAGGATACCGGTATCCTTAAATCCGGTGATTGTAAGATATCCACTATTCCGACCAGTGTCGTACATCGGGACTGAGGTATGCACTCACCCGTAAACTGTTACAAGCTTATATTCCGGCAGGTACTCATGGTCCACAGAGGACAAGGGACCGCTTAGGTGGTATGAGATTCGCTCCCTGAACTACATCAGGTATTGAAAAGCACCTACGTGCCGTGTGGGTCTTGTCCCTTACCGGACTTGAACAAAACCCACTAATATTAATAATAATATTCGTTTTTGAACAGCAGCCTTAATATTTTAGTTGGATTAGCGAAAAAAAAGTCATTATTTAGTTTTATTATTAAAATGGTAATATATTGTCACTATATACATAATTATATAAATTGTAGCGGATCCAGGAGTGACGGATAAATCACAAGGGTTGGCCAGTAGTTAGTCAACAATGGTTGGTTGGCAGCTTCATTAATAATAAGTAGTATTTGTTTTATAATTGATTTTATGCTGCTAAAAAAAAAAATCATTTTTGGGGGGCAATAAGAGCCAACCTCCACGTGGTGTCCGCCGGGTGATGCAAATATGAAATAGGCAATTACCATTACAATATATATGTATAAGTAAAGGCTAAATATTGTATTTCGACTTAAAGCTGATTTACTATAGATATTCTGTAAAAAAATTACCGGAGACTACATAGTTTACTATGGCTGCATACTCCAATACAGTCATATATATATTTTAACAAACTATTATATTAAAAAACATTCACACGACACGCTACTACAGTAGCGCATGAGAGTAGCTGTCACGATAGTATTCACCCAAAATCAATTACGTATAATATAAAGGGCGTGATAGGCACTATCACACTATCATGCAAATGTGATAGTGCGAGAGGAACTATCATACCCTATATATCATACATATATGATTTTTGGAGATTACTATCGTGACAGCTACCCTCATGCGCTACTGTCATTGAGTGGGCGCAGCTTAACTTGCTGAAATGAACCTTACAATGTATAGAAAATTTCGTTCTACATGTAATCTCAACGAAAATGGTTTCATCCAAAACTCCACATAGTTGCTATATGTAACGTAAGCTTTTCTGACAGAAACTTATATTTTTAAGGGGTGTATTGGGTGTTAAATTTTTCCTGTATAAAAGTATTCGTAGTCTCAAAAATGTTTTTAAGAAATATATAGTTTTAATATTCTGAGATAATTTGAAAATACTTACTATACGAAAATATGTGTAATATGTCACATTGTGACATATATCACCGTGTGAGATATGTGGCAATGTGGCATTGACACATGGGAACACGTGACTTGATATAATTATTAAACGAAGCATAAATATAGTTTTAAATATATAAGATGATTTTTAAATTAATAACATAAATTTGTAAAACAGTAAATTAATTAAATTAATTAAATTACAATTGAATTAATTTTTATCTTGTGTCATAGTAATAGGTAGTATAGTCATAGATAGTATAGTCAAATGTAGTATAGTCATAAGTAGTATAGTCATAGGTATAGTATAGTTGTAGGTAGTATAATCTTAAGTAATAGTTATAGCTAGTATAATAGTCATAGGTAATAGAGTCATAGGTAGTATAGTAATAAGTATAGATGATTATACCAAAAAAAAAAAAATGTAGACATTTTTTTTACCTCTACCCAAATTGAAAAACCTGTGGGGTCCATACCCGTCCTGTCTAATTTTTTTCAATTACATTTCATACTTAAAATTACCAAATTCAAATTTTAATCCAAAATGTAATACAATTTTGTATTAGGTACCTATTTTCACTTCTATCTTTAGTAAATTTATTTGAAAATACTTCCTTTATGGCTATATAAATTAATTTAAATTAATTTAAATGACCCCAGTAGGAAACATTTATTCATTTTCATGGTATATGTACTTATACGTAATTAATTTCGAAAAGATTTTAATGTCTCGACCAATATTGAAAAACCTACGGGGACCACAACCGCGGTCCTGCTCAATTTTTTTTCATTTAAATTTATAACTTAAATTTACAATATTATATTTTAATCCAAATTGTAGGTATAATATAATACAATTTTATATTAGGTACCTATTTTCATTTCTTTCTTTACTAAATTTAATTGGAATTTATTTCTCAATAGCTATACAAAATCATTCCTACACTAATCCTAAATTACCTCATTAATGAAAAAATTATTTATTATTGTTATATATGTACTTATACGAATATAAGTATGAATAAACTTTTTTTTGCATCTACCCAAATTGAAAAACCTGCGGGGTCCACACCCATCCTGTCAAATTTTTTTTAAATTAAATTAAATTTCATACTTAAAATTTCCAAATTCAAATTTTAATCCAAAATGTAGGTATATAATACAATTTTGTATTGGGTACCTATTTTCACTTCTATATTTAGTAAATTTAATTTAAATTACTTTATGGCCATATAAATTAATTTAAATGACCCCAGTAGGAAACATTTATTCATTTTTCTGTTATATGGACTTACACCAAATTAATTTCGAAAATATTTTAACGTCTCTACCTAAATTAAAAACCTGCTGGGGCCACAACTGTCCTGCCTAATTTTTTTTCAATTAAATTTACAAAAGTGAATTTCAATCCAAAATGTAGGTATATAATACATATTTGTATTAGGTGCCTATTTTCATTTCTGTCTCTATGTCTATATAAATTCATTATTATACCATTTACACCAATAACAAATTTTCTTAGTTGGTAAAAATTTATATTATCTGTTTATATATATATACATTATAATATATATTTTTAACAGTATTCTATTATAACACTATAAAAGCTATTTTTTTATTCTTTCATGCCTAATGTTGGTTCTACTGATTAGGTACTTATTTATTTTCAAGCTATCTCCACCATTTAAAAATCCTGCATTCGCCACTGGTCGCATTGTAAAGAACATTATTTGTAAATCATTGAATTTTTTGTTAGAACTGTAATAATTAATGTGTAAATGGACCAACACAGAATTACACAATAAAGCTGATTGCAAAACTGAGAGTATTACTGCACAATTAATACAATAATATATTATTGTATACATTAGGTAGTAAATACATTAATATTTTAACAGTTATAGTTAGTTTGTTTATCTATTGATATTATTATGACAACAAATAATGTATTGTAATATAGGTAGCTACTCGTATTATTTCATTTTTTTTTTCACTTCATTTAATTATTATTTACTATATTGTATCTTTAGTTTTTAGTTGTACCTATAGTGTATACCTAGAAATAAGATAGGTACTTAAAAACAAATTTGCTTAATTTTTACTACTTTTAATATTAGTTGAATATTGGTATAAATATAATATTATGTCTATAAAATAATATTTATATTTTAAATAGAAAAATACTTATAGGTATGTGTTTAATATTTATATACCTATATCAAATTAAAAGTCAATAGTCAATATTGAAAAAAAATCAATGTTTAAAAACAACATTGTAAACGTAAGTAAAATTTTGACTGAGCCTATAAAATATATACCTATAAGCATTTTTGTATTTTTAAAGTTAAATATGTATTGTTTAATGCCAACCTTTAGGATGTTAAAAATAATCACCTATATACATTTAAATGTTTTTAGATTAATTAAAACCAGGAATGTAGTGGAGGGTATACGGAGGTATACGGCGTATACCCACTTTTCGATTTTTCGTTAGTGCGTATAGTCAAACTTTTTTATTTGATACGCGGGTATACGATCGTATACCTATGTATACTCAGTAGTTCGGTCAATTTTTATTCACGGTTTATTGACAAATTCACAGTACCTAATCCTTTGAAAAATATTTAGTTTTATTTATTATTTTTCCTTTATCACCTGATAACTGATAAGTAATATGCTTATGGAAAACAAGAATTTATAACTGGATAGTTGTAGCGGCGGTTTATGTTCTTTGGTAGACTTAGATTTTTAGTTTAGACTTAGTTCTTAGTTCTTAGACAGCTGGTATCTCCATGAATATTGTATGATTATTGTAAATTATTGCTTGCTCTATTCACTTTAGGAATGGTACCGAGTAGCGATGAATTTTACATATTTAATATATTGTTGTACCTACATATTTTACAAACATAAATACTAATATATATTTGATAATTGATTACACACTAAAATATGACGAATTGCATGTATCCGGGAGGGTCAATTTAAAATAACTTAACTTAACTTTCAATATAACCATTATGTACCTATCCATTTTCGAAAATTTTAAATGCTTATAGACCGTGTTTAATATCAAATATATCTACACCGTACACATGAATTTTTAATTTATACAAATTAACATTAAGTACTCACATATACTTATATTTTTATGCAATTCTCCCCACATCATAATGACTCATCAGCTTCTAAAGGCCAAGCCTTGTTGTTGTAGCCAATCATGTCTGTCACATGCCATCCTCTTGAGACTTTGGTAAGAGGTACAACCCATCCAACGGAAGATTTCTTTAAAAAAGGACTTAAGCGGTCTTCCTCTAGTTCTTTTACCCTCTATTTTTTCTTCCATAATGATGGTGATGAACTCATTGTGTCTTAGTAGATGACCAATTAACTTTATTTTTCTTTTCATTATTGTGTTCATCACTGTTCTTTCTTCATTGACTTCATCCAGCACTGTTTCATTCGTCTTATGTTCTATCCAGCTTGTTCCTGTCATTTTCCTCCACATCCACATCTCCATCGCCTCCAGTCTATCTTTTTCATACTTTCCTCTCGTCCACGATTCACAACCATATAGTAATATACTCCAAATGTATGTTTTTACGAATTTCTTTCTTGAACTTATACTCAGATGTTTATTAGCAAGAAGTGTCCGTTTTTTCTCGAAAACTTGTTTTGTTAATGTAATTCGTCTTCTTATTTCTTTCGTAGCTTTATTATTATCTGTTATCAAGCTTCCTAAATAACAGAATTAATTTACTTGTTGTAACTGCTCATTGTTGAGCGTTATATTTATATTTGTTATAACTTTACTTATAACCATAACTTTTGTTTTTTTGGAGTTAATTTTTAGTTTGAACTTATCTAGAGACGAGTCAAGTATATGAAGCATTAAATTCAATTCTTCCTCGGTGTCATCTAGAAGAGCTATGTTATCTGCAAAGCGGATGGAGTGAAACCGTTTCCCATTTATTGATATTCCACTAGAGTGGTCTTTCATTTCATCTATTGCATGTTCAATTAATAAATTAAACAAATATGGAGACAAAGGGCAACCTTGCCTTATTCCTTGACGAATTTTCGCTTCTCTCCTGCTTCCATTTACTTCTATTTCAGTGGTTTGACCCTTATACAAGTTTAATATTAAGCGCCTGTCTTTCCAATCTACTCCAGCTTCTCTTAGAGTGCTAAATAGGAGTTTCCAAAAAGCTTTTAACAGATCTACAAATGCTATAAACGTTGCTCTGTTCACGTCAACTCTCCTTTCCAGCAGCTGTCTCAAAGCTATTATAGTTTCTCGCGTTCCTTTACCCATCCTAAAACCAAACTGGTCATTGTCAAGTTTTTCTTCCACTTTGTGTTTCAGTCTGTTCTTCATAATGTTAAGAATTACCTTTGACGAGTGAGATAGAATAGCGATGGTTCTGTAGTTTGAGCAATCGGTAGCATTTTCTTTTTTGGGTAGAGTGATCGTTTTGCTTTTTATGAAGTCTTCCGGAATTGAGCCTTTCTCATAGCATTTCTTGATAATTCCAAATAGGACTTTATCATAATGACTAACTGAGTATTTATGTACCTAATATAAAACATGTGTGTATCATAATAATTATTACTTTTGATATAAGATATTTCAAAAAATATATTTCCTTTCTTAAGAGGACGCTACTCACACGTTTGTTGTCTCTGTCTTACATACGCATAACATAGCAAATCTACATACCAAATTCTTACTACAGTTTATTTATAATTAATATTAGAGTCAATATTTGTAAAAGAGAAGATAAACTATGCTTTAGCATGGAGTTTTTTTTAAATTTCATTTTTAAAACTAGTTATATTCATTAAAGAAAATGAGTTATTTAACTACTTATAACTTGTTTAAAAATACTAATATTAAAAAAATCTCCACATTAGAGCACAGTTTATGTTTTCCCCTAAGACTTTGATAATAGGTACCTAAATTTACATTTATATTAATTATAAATAAACTGTAATAAGAATACGGTACGTAGATTTGCTATGTCAGAGAAAACACACGTGTGGCAGTGTCCTCATAATACTTAACACCAAAGGATTCATTGATTAATTAATTTATAAATAATATTAAAAACAATATTACAGATAATGCAATGTAAAATTATGTATTCATGGGAATACTGGGTAATTCTTTTAAAGTAAGCCACTTATTTTCTGAGTCAATATTACTTGTATATATCTTGATATTAACTATTAGTACGTTTTTTAACTTAATAATTCCATATTTTTGTGATAAACCTATATTCTTATTCTTCTTATCCCTTATCCATCATCAAAACTTGTTTGTCATTCTGGTTAAGGCTTAAAAACGTTATTGTTTTAAAGTTTTATTTACATTTTGCGTTATAAAGTTTTCCATTATAATACGTTATTGATTTTGATTGTTATAACGTTATAAATATAACGTTTTCAAGTCCTGTTCCTGTCACAATTAGCCTAAACGTTCGGGGAGGCGGGGGGAGTGCTTCAACTCCACCATAATATTAACTTTTATTAATATGTTTTAATTCTAAAAAAATAGGGGGTTTGAAATAATTTAGAAGACAACTCCCCCCTCCAAAAAAAAAAAAGAAAAAATATGCGCCACTGGGTATGGTGAATTTCTCAAGCTTCAGCGTATACGCGCTAAAAAAATTACGGCCACATCACTGATTAAAACTGTCCAATTAAAAAAAATATATGTATTTTAGGATAGATATATCTGTGTAAGTACCTACTTGTACTTGTAAAACGAGACCGTTTCGATGCAACCGCGACGTCGCATCCTGTAATAAAAATAATATTGTCAAATGTCAACAAATAACGAAAACGATTTCTAACAATAAAATATTCAGTATTGTTATTCGTATTGGACTTAGACAGGGTCGTGCGCGGACGTTTGTCGGGCGACGAAAACCCGTTGATTACCGTTTCGTAGTCGAAAATATCAAAGATCGACCTTCGAAATATAACATTTTATTATACTCAATCCGTATTGTTAACGCACTCTATCGGATATAGTAATTTATAATCAATGGTAATATATGTGTAATGTATAATAATATAAAGTCGCCGATTAAGCTATATAAGTATAATAAATGATTATACTTATAATTATCACGGTACTTGTGTCTTGAATACTTATAGGACGCACCACACGGCGCGTTTAATGTTGTAAATATCTTTTAAATTGCTTATAATTAATAAAAAAAAAATGTTAATGATTGTTATTAATTACCAAAGTGGTCAGCATATACAATAAAATGCATATAAATAGGTATATAATATGTATATTGTATATATATATATATATATATAAAGGTATATAAAGGTACCTGTAGGTACCTACACTAATCGTCTAAATAATAATTAGCGAATACCTTACTGCATTTATGTCGTGCTCATATTCACAGGATCTATATGGATTAAGGGGTGGGAGCGGGTAAACCAATTAATTTATCATTAACAAAGAACAACGCGCATTGGAACTCGTACATAATGACCGGAAGAGTAGTTAGCTGTTGGGCAGATTGTCGATAGACACATTTTGAAATCGCCAGTGTAACGCTACGGATCTATAATACATATATGCCTACAGCCTATGTCGAATAAAAATTGGAGTCGTCGCGAATTAAAATATACGGTACAATAATCGTCTCGGCAACAAATTATTTTAGTATTTTCTAGAAATATTTTATTTTACTTTGCTGACCGCCATGAATTCGTCAAACTCGTTTTCGTCTAGTAACAACAACAGCAGAAACATGGACTACTACATAAAACGTCAAAAGAACAACGAGGCGGCCAAAATCAGTAGGTTAAAGAAAAAGGAACTCGAAATCGAAATCGCCAAGCAGAAGAGAACACTGGAGTTGACTTACGTGAAACTTCAAAAACAAATAAATCATATGCGATCTGCAGTCCGAGCATGAACATTTTATCTTTAAGGTAAAAAAAATATATACCTACAATATTATTCATTCAACATAGGTACCTACTTATTTATATAACTAGATATTATTACATTTGTACTAGGTATACATTTAATTATTATTCGGGCATTTGTTCGATTAAAATAATAATAATTACGTTGAAATATATAAAAAAAATATTTTAATATAAACGTACAATACCAATGCCATGTACAATGTAATAATATTATATACATATTTAATAGGTTACGAACAAAATGTATTTCATTCTTATCTATTTAAAATCGCATGCGAATCTTATAGTTCATATACCGCACGTTATTACGACACCGTTGCCAGTTGCCACGTTAAATATAATTTATAGGTAAAAATTACGAAAATCAATTGTACATTTTTCCTCAACCTCAAGGACTTCCAAGTTCCAAGTCGTTCAAATATGACGTATTGTTAATTACTTTGTTAGATAAATTAGAAAACATGATGTACTATGGTAGTAGTATTTTTAATTTAAAAATTCAAGTTCACTGAAAACTTCAGGGATAATGTTAAACGGTACCTAAATGTATCTACTATAGTATACTTACATATTAATTATGTGATGCTGCACGACGCACGTGTTACCGCAATTGCCACGTTAAGATTACATTTATTATTATATTATTGTATACCTACAATATTTAATAGGTATTAATAATGGTTAATAAGTAATATTAATAATAAGTATACCTATTGGCTAAGATTTATACGAGTATTGTAGGTATTGGAGATTAGTGTATATTTTCTTTCGCAAAATCCGACTTTCAAACACAGTTTTTAACTTTTGATTAGGTAGGTAGTTAATTATACTTTATAGTTTAAAGCGTTAGAGCATTATTCCGAAATAAATTATGTATTTTTGCATATTCCTGCAAACAAATCATATGTTGTATGTTTTCTCTAATATTTTGGCCTGACCACGAATAGCGGTCGCATACACCGCAATTATTAAAAGACCAGTAGAAATTGTGTAGGTAGTTTTTTTTTTATTAAACCATCGATAACGTAACCACACGCGTGGGTATGTGGTTCAACTTCAATAATCTTTATACTTAATTTTGGATCAGATCATCACAGACGCAAATGAACCACTTCGCGTGTGACCAAGTTAAATTTAAAAATATTAAGGTATATGGAAAAACTAAGAATTCGATTTTTATCAGTAAAGATAAAATCCACCGGTTTATTCCTATTTCTTATCGTTTATAGTTTATAACACCGTGATGATATCTACGATACCTATATTAAACGATCAATTTCCACTTATTGCCATGTTGATTTCCATCCATGGTGAAGGGGGATTATGGGGCTATACTTATCCATAGAAAATTAATTTTTAAAAAAAAATATCGCATCTATACATAATATTAAAATAGTTTTTAATTTAATACTCATTTTTTTGGAATTTTATTAGGCACGAGGACACCGAAATAATATAATATGCGTTATTAAAAACTTTAAATGACTATAAAAAAAATTGTGACTATAATAATTTTCAATATTTTTTAATTAAGTAACTTACATATTTTAACCTGATATTAAATTTTCAGGTCTTAAAAGCTAAAATGACCTGTTTTTGACTTGAAAATCTCAAAATCTACAATAAAATAAAATGGGGTAAAAATCTTTAAAAATGTTATTTACGTTAATTAAGTTGGTACTAATTACATGTTTGGTGTAAACTAAAATTTTTGGAATAAATAACTATAATCGATTTAGACGAAAGTGTGTTTTTATCGATTTTGTGTCATTTTTCAATACTTTTTCCTTATGCTTTAGGTTTTATCCGTCCCATCAAATTCGCTACGGGAAAATGGGTATAGGTATACATATAACGATATTGTATCAATTCTTCTGGTCTAAAATTTTCTAACAAAAAAATAAATACCGTAAAACCTCCCTCCCTCCTTCACTTCATTCAGAATGTAAAATGTTATTAGTAATTATTATTATGAAAACCCATTAGGCAGTGGCATAGCAAAGAGTGGGGCTGAGAAGGCAGCAGTCCTTCCAAAAATTTCAGGAAAATTAAAAAATGATTTCAGTATTTTGTGAACGTATATTAGATAACCATATATTACAATTTTAATTTATATATGAAAGTCGCTGCAATAGTCTAAAATGTTATAGTTTATAGATTATAATTTTTTTTTTTTTTTTGTTTTCTTATTGGCTTAACAATATTTTATAATATTTGATATTCGAGTGTGTACCGTTATTTACATATCGGTCGTATTTTTATAATATAAAATATATTATGTCCTCCTACGGTTTAAAATATACTAAACTATATATTTTAAACCGTATATCGCATTTCGCATCCACTGTTATCGCATACATAAATACACACACAATATGTTGTCGTTTTGGGTAGCGGTTTTTCTTTTTCGTACCATTTTGCATTTAGTATAGGCATGTTGTTGTGTACAGTGTACTTATATGTGATACACATAATAAATGTATTAAAATCAAATGAAATGTCTGAAAAAAGAAAAACTCAAACCTTATATTGAGTTATTTCACAAAAAATGCAATTACCTATACCTACCTATATATTATAAACTATATAAACGGGCGTCGGGCTTACATCCTTTTAAGTTAACTAAACGTATAGATATATTATATATTATATAAATTATATAACAGAGTTTTCATGATGGAGAGGGTGCATTCGAATTTATAGTGATATATTGTCTATCCAAACAAATATATTAAGATAATTTTATTATGTATCTACTGCGTATATTTAGATATATATATATAGATACCTATATATATATTTTTTTAATATTAATATATTAAGTATATCTCTCCTGCAGGCAATGATATCATAGGTATATTTGATTCGCGGACCTATATTATATATACGTACTTATGTAAATTTTTTATTTTTTTTTTTCAGAGCACATATAAATTTACTGGACAATATTTGGAAATCGCTAATACTCATTTATACCTACTATTAAAAATCAACTCAAATATTTATAAGATGTACAAATTAAATTATTAAAAAATTAATGTTCAAACTTAGCTAGCATTTTATACGCGTTTATATAAACCACAGTCTACACCTACATGTATACCATGCACGGTTTATATAAACACGAATGCTTGAGAAAATAGGGTATCTACATTTGTAACGTATAGTGTTTAGTTGTACAAAATGAGTTTTCATTTTTGATTATCTTCTAAATATAAACATATACATTTACAAAAGATACAAATTTATATAATGCAGATTACCAGTTTTTTATTTATTTATTTACATTTTTTGACATATATAGATTTATGTTTTTATCATTTTGTTCATATTCTGAATTTGTATTAATAATAACATATTTTTTGGCAATTTATTTTATTTATTTATATACTGTAAACTTTTTAGTGATAAATTTGAATTTTACTTTTAAAAATTAATACATACCTAAATATAATCTTAATAAACCTAAATGTTTTCGACGAATATATAATATTGTTATAACATTAAATATACCTACATATATATTTATATAGTTTCCTTATATATATATATATGTATATATACCTTATACACCATTGATTATATAATATTACTAGTAATTTATAATTAATGCTTATTATACATATAGGTACATATTATTATGCAATTTTGTTTATACTATTGTTTGTTGATTACAACCACGTTTATCTATAACCTGCTATAAATCATACTAAATAAATCATATATTAATTGCGATTTAGGCCGTTACACGGTTAAATTATTCTAATTATCTATATGTATATCTTCATAAAAATTATACGGAGATAAAACTACAAAAAAAACAACGAAAAAATTGTTATAAAAAGTTAGTCCGTATGCAACGCCTAAATTATGAACAAACACGCCGACGTATCTATAGGTTTCGTAAGATATAATTCAACAGCTTTTTTTTTTATCACTTTTGCTACTGCACTTTTAAAAATGTAAAAAAAAAATACACCTATACGAGGATGCTACACATCCATTTTAACGATATTAAAATAAGCTCGCGCTCTATAACTATACAACTTACTTCTCTCTTAGTAATCGCAGAGTCAAAATGTATAAAGAATATGAAAAATTATAATATTTACTGCGCCGTAGAATGGAGTCATTTTAGTTAACTTTTTTTTTTAGTTTTAAAATTTCACAATTTTTAATCACGGATTTTAGGCTGTCAAATAAACATATTGAAAAAACCTCTATACGCTCAAGCACAGGAAATATTCTCATCTACCATATTTTGTGCACATTTTTACTCTGCAATTATAAAGAGAGAAGTTATAATTAAAGAGCGTTAACGTGATTTCTAACAAATATCGTGATAAACTGATAACACAATACCTACACAACAATGAAAATGGTAGGTACTGATACAACACAAATGACTATTTTTAAATTACTTTTAAAATATTATTAAACAGTAGAATTTTAATAATAATAATTGTTTATAAAACCTTATAAAAATTGCCTATCAGAACTCCTTAAAAAGCGGATGTATAGCATCCTCTTAAGATAAATTAGGGGATGTCTAAAATGTACATATTTTATTATTATGTGACCATATTTTTAAAATTAAAAAACGGGACAACAAAAAAAGGTCAATCGTAATAATTTTCCATTACTAAATAGTAAATATAGGTACCTACATATATATTTTAATGTTGACACATGAAATTTCTACTGCACAGTTTGTGCTATAAGTTATCACACACAAATACGGGTACGAGTATAGAGAAAGACACGCATTTATGACAATTATAGAAGACGTCAGCAAAAGTGGGCACAATGCGCATCAACTTTAGTTAAAAAGGAATTAGTTCAAAATTAGTCCCGTATCAGTTCCATTTTTTATTGTTCACTGCAATATTTATTTAAAAAATCATATTTACGAAAAACTGTTAAAACGGGTTCATAAAATGATTTTAGAGTAAAATCACCTATTATCAAATCAATTTTATCAATTTTCAGGTTTTTTTTTTTTTTTTAAATCAGAGGACACGAAATTAACATGAGTTTTAATGGCATTAAAACACGTTCTTATTTTCTAAGTTCAACTTTTCTCCTAATTATCGTAGATTCAAAATTTAAACAGAATATGATGGATGAGAATATTCACTATGTGCAAACATGGTTTTTTAGTAAAAATAAATTTGTATTTTTATTTTTTTTTTATGAGAATGTGGAAATTTAACTTTTTTCAATCACAAACTTTAAATATTTAAACATATTTATCAAACAAAAACTCTATGCTTGGGCTAATTTTAAGTTCTCGTCTTTTATTTAGTGTAATTATTTTTCTTTTATGATCAATTTGGATCGAACCGAGTTCAGAAGCCATAAGTAGTTTTTGAACAAATGTGATTACACAAAAATAAGAACATTTGAGACTAATTTTAGATTATTTTTAACTGTTAAATTTTTATTATTTAAAAAACTTCTTAAAAATTGCCTATACAGTACACCTTAAAAATGGAAAAATTTGTCTTAGGCCTGATTTTTCGGTACTGATTATAACTTGCAGATAACTAACTGTTGGATAAATATATCTGGTGGTTAAACTCTCAGATATGTGGTTATCCGTTTATCAGTGACATGTCTTTAGATAGTTATCTCTCGGATAATTATCTTGAAATTAAATGATTGATGGTAGATATTGTTGACTGTGGTACAAAAAGTCGCTTTTTATTAATTATTATCGTAGGTAATTTATTGCGTTATCATTAGATTATGAAGTGCATAAAATGTTGTTTTAATGTTCTTTGATATTTTATAGGTAGGTATTATTTTGTTTTTCTATTTTTTATTTTGTATATATTTATTGTAAGTGTTTTTTAACTAAACATATTTAGGTATATTTTAATTTAATTTGTACAAAATGCCAAAAAAAAAAAAAAAAAGTTGCATAGAATCGTAATGTCAATAGGTGCTATTGCATAGTTCCTAAATAATAAAAGAAATGGAAAGTAATAGAAATATTTTCTTACAAAATAGGGTTTTTTTTAACAGAATCACTCAATAGGTACTTTGGGAAATATAAAAATAAAATAAAATTGACATTTAAAAATAAAAAAGTATAATAATACAAGAGTTATAAAAATATCGAAATTATACAAAATGTGTTAAAATATACAATATATACAATAAACAATAAACTTAAATATTTTCTGGAACATTATTGATTCTGTTCAAATATTAAAAATCATCCTGTTTATTTTTTATTTACAAAATAAAAACTCACCATTCATTTTGTACAGTTATATCATTACTAATTAATTCTAAAACTCGTCCTGTGCCTACCATGACATTCGAAAGCCTAAATCTAATCGTAAACCTAAAGTCATATGATCATCCCGTTTCTACATAATATATAATATTATCATACCATATTATGCGGTCTACGACGATAATTTATAAATTCCAAGATTTCTTCATCGTCATCATTACAAAACAAATCTGTTGGAATATTCATTATTTTTAATTTATCTACACAATTTGTCGTAACTCACAAACTTTAAATTTATTTTATTTTATTAGGTAGGTGCCTAATCACAGTGTAATCATTTAATATTTTGGGTTAGATAGGTAGTGCAATTTTCAATCATATCATTGTTTTAATCCTTCGGTTAAAAGTTCAACTACCTAGTAGAATAAAAGTACTATAGATAGCTTATTATAGCTTAACCAACACTTTATCCTCCAGTTATGGAATAATAATCTATGATGATTGATAAACTGAAAAGTATACCAGCTGTATTAACACTGTTGTCTGTCGGTCAACTAAACGAAAAACTGTACCTAAATAAATATTACCTACTCATTAGAATAACGATTCATTATTAGTATTACAGTTATAATATATAATCCTATACATACGTCTACAGTGTAAATGGTTCTATTGGCGATTAAAACCAATCTATATAATGACTATATTTTACCGTTTAATCGATCGATTCGGAGAAATTCATTATGTATATACTATATATATTATAACCGTCATCCTATACACTAGCAACTATAGCAACTTACTACTATTGCATAAAAATCAAATTTCTAAATAATTCTAATAACAATAATAATAATAATAATAATAATAATAATGGCCATCGTTATTGTTATTTTGTAAAAATCCCGTGACGACGCACGGGCTGATAACATATTACTTTACACTGACTGATGGACGTATTACTATAATAATTATTGTGTTCTGGTGTGCGGTACGGGCCTTTGCTCGCTTTGGCCGTGTATTTTTATCTCGTCAATATGACGACGTATTCCATATTTTTGTACAATAATACATTATTTATTGCAATATACTGCATAATATATTGTAGTCTCCTCGTGGTCAGAAATAATGGCATGGCATTTTTCGTTTTAGACGATAAACAACAATATCAATATTACCGCAGTCAAATGCGGTTAAGGATGACGCACGTGCACAATAGTATAATAAATAATAATTTTGCCTAATAATGCAATATAATGGTATACCTGGTATACAGTGTATATACATAATAAACTTACATACACATATAAATTATAATAAATCTAAAACCTATAATTAATATATCATGATGACTAATGTGCCTAATAATTTGATATTATTGAAATGTCTAATTTTATGCAATCGGTCCACAGATAAACAATTATAAACAAATAAAATTAAAAAACTAAATAAATCATTCCAATAAATCGTGATAGGTATATATTAATTTATTTAGAGTATTTTCAGTAGGTAGGTATCCGGTAATATTAAAATATTTGTGGTCTCAGTATCTAGATATAGGTAGGTATATTATATAGATACAATTTTGTTTCTTTAATTTTCACAAATTATCGATTTTCCTTCCAGAAATAAACGAAAAAATATTAAATGAAATATATTCATTTTATATTTGAATTTAATGTATGCGACGTTGCAGGAGAGTGTAATTTTAATTTTTGCATCATATTCTCACACTATGGGGTTAACATTTTATAGGTATATATAAATATATATACCTATAACTATATATACCTATATATATATATATATGACAGCCATACAGGTAATATAAAATATGTATAAGTATATAACTATATACATACTATTATAATTAGTTGAAAAATGAAAAATATACATTTTAAAAATTTTGTATTTAAGAGGACACGTTACTAATAAAATTTTGGTAGGTAGTGAAATAGTACTTCAAATGCTTCTAAGTAATAAAAAATATAAACATTGAGAAATAAATTGTAAATCGTTTAAAAGATGAAAACTTTTGCGATGGAAAATTTTGTTGAAATTAGATTTTCAAAATAATGTTTTATTTTCATATTTCTTACCGTTGAGTATTTAACAAATGTGTCATTTTCTATGCTATATTTTTAATTTGTTACTACGATTTTCAACAAAACATAGATTAACTTCTCATCTTTCAAACGGTGATGCAATTTGGTTTGTACGTTTTTTTTAAAGTTACACGTCATTTGAATAGATAATTACGTTTTTTAATCAATATTGTGATTACACACCAGTACAAAATAGTACTGATACAGAACTATTTTTAAATTACTTATATATTAAAATATTTTCAATTTGTTTCATTTTAATTTTTCATAAAATATAAGAAATGTCTATACAAAACCCCTTAAAAGTTGGATGTGTACAGAATCGTTTTTAGGGGGTTTTGTATAGGCAATTTTTAAGGCATTTTAAGAAGTACAAAAATCTAACAATTGAAAAATATTTAGATAATTAAAAATGTGTTCCGTTTCCATTTTTTACTGTTTTATAATCACGACATATGTTTAAAAAAATATACTTACGTAAAACCACTAACTGTTAAAATGGACTTGTAAAGCAATTTTAAAAACATCTATTATTAAGTCAATAGAGGACTCTAATATTTGAAGTCAACTTTTCGGTATGCATTCATTAAAAAAAAAAAAAAAACGTAGTTTTAAAGTTAATTTTTCTAATTTTTAAACTTATTTTTTGATAGTAAATTTGGGTAACATTTTTTTAAGAGGACATACGTTTACTAATGGTTTTCTGCGATAAAAATATTTTCACGTAAAAAAAAAAATAAATAAAACAGCATTAAAAACTATTTTAGAGTTAAAAAATATATAGAGGAAAATTTTTCAGGATACAGCCTCAATGGTTTTTTGTAAACATTGATTATAAAAAAGTTAGGGATTTAAAAAATTTAAAACGATTATTTGTGTGTCTTCAATAACATATTGAATATTTATACTTAAAACCCCAATAAAGTTGTCCCTAAAATTCTAAAAAAAGATCTAAAATCTACAAATTCGTTAGTTTAAACTTTAAAGGACCTCACGACTACCGTAGGGATATTAAAGTAAATATAAAAATAAAACTCCTATATAATATCAAAAACATTTGTTTCTAATTCCATCAGACCGAGACGATATTAATTCCTATATTAATTTTCAAGACATTTTTGTATTCTTTAGAGCTTGCTTGATGGAATATTTTATTTTTTTTATTGTAATAATCGTGGTTTAAATACTCAAAAATTATTTAATAATTCAAATTACTTAAACGTTAAAGTTTATAGTCGGCTGTCATCAAATTATAAAAGGTAAACAAACACAGTCACGAACTCGCTAGCATGAATAAATTAAATAAAAAAAAAAAAAACACTTAATAAAAACGATAAAAATATCATCGGTCAATTTAGTAAACAATCAATTTTTAACGAACTTGAACTTAATTTTAGTAGTTTATTTTGATTTAAAAGTTCAATAAAATTTAATACATTAATAATTATTTGTATATTATATTATTCTAATAAATATTTTTCCCCCCCCCACAATTTTTACGAATTGTTTAACTTTATTTGATAAAAATATGTAATAATTAGAACATTTTTGAAAAATGAACTTGAATGAAACAAGTTTATTTAAAAGAAATGAACTAATTCGCGAACTTAGTTCAATTTAATTATTTTGAACTAGTTCATATTTTAAATGAACTTTTCAAAATCTGGTAAATAGAAAACAATATTTATTATATAACACATTATTTAGGGAAAATAACCTGTCTTATGATAAATGGAAGGGGATGCACCTGGTTACTTTTTTTTTAACCTAATCATATTGGGTTATAATGTAAAAAAGTAAACCGGTATCGACGATTTTTTCATTCATGGATTTATAAAACGGATTTCTAGTACCTATCTAGGTGTTCCTCAATGCCTTTTTTGAACAAATATTGTGATTACATAACAATAAAAAGTGGTACTGTCACGAGACTATTTTTAAATTATTGTTAATATATCCATTTAAATATATTTTAACTGTTGAAATTTAATTTTTCTTAAAATGTACCTATCTACTTAAAATATTAAAACTACCTATACAAAACCCCTTAAAATTCGGATTTATGTGACGTCCTTTTATAGCCAATGGGACGTATACACTTATAAATATAAATTTACACAGACATTTATATTTATAAGTAGGTAGCGGATATTGAATATTTAGACAATTACTTATGTAGACTTTTTAACCAGAAAAAAAATTAGATCCAGTTGTAAAATTTCATTTTTCCAGTAGTTTTCTTCAGCATAAAGAAAAACTACCTTTTAAAATGGAAATATTTTATAAATGTGAGAAAAATATGAAAATAACAAATACGGTTAACTAGGTACTTATTTGTTTTTCTAATTACCTACATTATTATTATATTACACCGAAACTCCGCTTATAATTGATTTATTGATGTAATGATTTATTATTATTTTTAAATGCAATATATCCACCAAGAGTATCTTGTCTGAGAAGCTAAGTACTTCCACCTCTAAGGCCTACTGACAGACGACGGCTGAATAGCAAAGTTCACTTTTTAACTATGATTTTTGCATGTATACACTGTACAGGTATAAGTTCAAGAGTACAGAAAGGAAAAACAGGTTATATTGTTAGGTATTTGTTAAATATTTTTATTTTTAATAATGTATCTATATTGGGTAGGTATACAAATTACAAACATACATAATATATCTAGGAATATAATTTAGATTTTAGAGTAAAGGGATCATTCCAATAGAAATTTTACACAATATCAATACATTAATATATATATAGGTATATGAGAACTTGTAAAGATTTTTCCGCGCTGAAGATGACAACATAGTTGTTAAAATACGTAAATATGCAAAAAAAAAAAAAAAATGTATAATATTTAACTTCGGGTTTATAATATAATAAGTAATGTCAATACATTTCACAGAAAAAAAAGCATAATCTAAAAAATATGTAATTTAGCCACACTAAAGAAACATTTTTTTTTTATCACGCTAAGTCTATATGGGTTACAATTTACATGTATCTATAAGTTGGTATATAAAATAAAATATATATTTGCCTCTTATATAATCCTATATTATAATATTATTATATATATAGGTATAAACGTTGAATACCTATAATACCTAGTTAACGTACCTAGTACTCTTAGAAATACATATTTAATATATTATATGATATACGTCTGAAAGTCTCATTAGATATATAATCATATGATATTATGATAGTTGATATTCAATATGTAGAATTTAAAATCAAATTGATAATTTGTTTTGTTAGAGAGTAGTCATCATTTGAAAGATTTTCTACGATGTTGAAATGATCAACTCCATTTATTCGTTCTTCTGTTACATCTAGGCCAAGTTTAATCAACAACTAAAATATATAAAAAAACTTATTTATATATAGGTACATAATAATATTATTATATATGAATACATGATGATTATTTATCTAAATACTTGTGTAATAATAATATTACTTATATATAAATATTTTAATTATATACCTACTTATTATTTAAAGTATAGGTACCTACTAACAACTACCTACATATTAGGCACCTATTGTTCTGTTGTAATACGAAGTAAAAAATAATGTAAAATGTTATGGTAGATATTTAAAATAACAATACACATATTTATTTTTATTTTATTGTATATAATTAATTGTATATTATTTTTGTACTTTGAACATGATAATAATAATATTAGGTAGACATTTCTATGTTATTCTAAACAATCAAAATTTCAATTGACTATATATTATTAGAGCATTATGATTAGGTACTTATACACCTATACCTTTGTTCTGTGCTATACACATAATATATATGCAATTAGTTTAGGTAAACGCGTAAATAAGTAAATAGATAAGATTATTTATCTACACTCCATCTAGGTAAACGCATTTATTTTATTCAGAACTCGGAAGAAAAATATTAATTATGATAGGTCAAAAAATAATAAAGACGTAGGTATTTGGTTATTATATTAGTGACTATATACCTATATACCTTAATATAAATATTTTTACAAATTATTCAAAACAATTTTAACATTTAATTTTATAAATTGTTATAGAATTACAAAGATTGTTTGAATATTAATAATTATATAACAATAACAAATTTATTTATTATATGTTTGTACAATTAAATAAAGAATACACAGGTACCTAAACCTATGTATAGGCTTTTACCATGATTATATCTATACATTTTATTAATGTAAAATAATTAGCTTTATTTAATATTATAATATTACAAAACAAAAAAGAAACTAACTTTGGAAAATTGTGATGATTGATAATGAAAAGCTGGAGAATCATTCTCTGCATAAACCACAAGAACTTTTATACCAGTTATACGTGTAAAATTGAGTGTATTTAATTTGTTCAGTGGACTTAATTCGAGACAAGCATTCCTGAAAACAAATTTATTCTTTACAAGCGTAAACATAACAAAATTCATCAGCTTATAATTAATTTATAAGTATTAATACACGGATTAATTTACTCAGAATATAATAGTTTAGATAGAATTTGATTCATTCACATATTTATACTAATTATACTTGACTTAAATGCAACTAAAGAGGCTTACCCCCCATACAAAACTATTCATAGTCCTCCAAAAAATAAAATTGTTGTCTTATGATTGATTTTCATTGTTGCGTATTATATCAAGTATAGAGGAGGCAAAGCCCCCTCCACCAGCTATATTTAGACAATATTATGGTGGGGTTAAAACCCCCCTCCCCTCCAAAAATTTTAGAGCAAGTTGTGCCACTGATACTTGGGTTTAATCGAAGGAAATTTCAATATTTGTTTTTTTAACTGTATCAATGAACAACAAAAAAAAAAAAAAAATGCTATTTTTACATTTTTTATAAAACAAATAAGTTTTGAAATTTTAAAAATGACCTCAATTAAACCCGAAATAATAGTATATAACTTGATCAAAATTTGTTTTAAAAATTTTAATCCATGTAACCAAATAGTCTCACTGTAGTTTTATCAGCAAGGTATCCTTTTTGGGACTAATTTGGGTCTAAATACCACTTTGTTTAACCACTGTAATATTGTAGAAATAGAAAAATGTAGGTATACAATGGATATTGGGCATTGAAAAAAAAAGACAAAAATAAAATATAGAATAGTACCTAGCAGAAATCAGAATGTTAACATTAAATGTGCAGTAAGGTTACTAGACTAGATAGAATTAAGAATAAACATATTATCATATAAGATAATTTGGGGGTGTCTAACTGGAAAAAATAAGATAAGGTAAATTGAGAAGTCTTGAGTATGTTAGGTCACAATGAATAACGGAGTTGCTTATGGATGAAAGACAGGGAAGTGGTAGGCTAGATAAAACGTAGTTAAAGGTAATTTTGAGTAAATAAAATAATTGTACACATAATTTAAATAAGAGTAGCTGTAAAATAGAAAAATATATGAAAATAGTATTACTTGTCTAACTTTAGAGCTATATTCACAGTAGTGTCCAACAGTGGATTGAGATCAAAAATTCCACTGATAAGTATAAATCCTTTAATATCAAAAGTTTCATGTACTTCGGGATGTATCATAGTTGCAACCAAATGAGCACCCGCTGAATGTCCTCCTAACCAAATATTTCTAATTACAAAAATAAATATGAGTATTATAATTTATATTTGATACTAATATAATTTTATATTTTTAATATTAAAATAAAGAAGTAATAGGTGGATAATTTTAATTAAAATAAAATATCAAATTAGTTATACTAAATATTATTATATTTATATATTTGTATAGCCATACAAATGAACAAATATATACCTATAAATGTATGTAGGCATGAAATATTATTAGATATAATATTACAATTTGATATACTTACCAATATTATACCTACTGCTCGTATGTATGCTATAATAATACGAGTATATACTATAATATTAGGAGGTATTTTAGTATTATTGCCCCGACACCAGCAGTGGTGTATTTAAAGAAAGATAGGTAGAGTGCGAAAATTGCTCTGGGTAGCACGTTTTAGAAGGTAGTGAATTTTTAAATGCGTTATAAACAATTTTGTATAGTTTTGGGTGAGATTTGAGTAAATACATTATTTTTTTTTTGCTTATTAACTTAATTTGCAAAATTATTTTACATCTTGCATAAGGGGATAGTAAAAAAAAAAAAAACAAAACGTGTATAGGTACCATGATAAATCCTAAATTCACCACTGCCCATCAGCCGTAATAGTATATTGTGTGCCGTGTGGCAAGAGCAGGAAGTGAACTATTTCAGTACCTATAGGTATTTGGACATATTACTATTTTTCATAGACATTCAAATTGACGGCTGCAATGGTGTACCCATCAAAATGTTGGTGAATAGATAAGATGATAGAATAAAGGATGCGTGTGGCAAAGATGAGAATATTAAGATGAGTGAGTGGAGTGCGACTAGAGAGGACAAAATAAGAAATTAGTAGGTTAAGTGAGTACTTAGTATATATAAGAGGTAGTAGGTATAAGAGTGGTTTCATTAGTAGACAAGTGACAAAATGAAAGAGAATTGAAATTGTAGATTAGGTATATTTTAAGGAGGGAAGATACAGAGGCAATAGGATTAGTAAAGGTAATGTATGTTGAAGGAAAGAGAAGGTAAGGAAAATAGAAAGATAGGTGGGGGGTGTAATAGAAAATAATATAAAGTGAGCAGATGTTAGTGATGAAGATGCAGGAGATGGAGTTAAGTAGAAGGGGAGGACTAGGGTAGCTGACTCCAAATAATTGGGAGAAAAGGTGAAGGAAATTAAGAAAGATACATAGATACCTATCTAAAAACGGTTTATATTATTATGTCCTAATTGAACAGTTTACGCGTGGGGATACAATTTTTATGACTAGTGAAGGGGTAATAATATAGACCAGACACCAAGGCACCAATAATCAGTACCAATGTACAGTCATTTATAAGTAGGTATCTAGGTCTATGTAAGTAAAACAATATTAGTAGGTACAACTTACTTATATTTTAAACAGTTTTTT
The DNA here is from genome assembly GCA_025469235.1 of Pemphigus obesinymphae. NCBI lineage: Eukaryota > Metazoa > Arthropoda > Insecta > Hemiptera > Aphididae > Pemphigus > Pemphigus obesinymphae. The sequence continues at coordinate 84,741 of JAIPRL010000813.1, read as the reverse complement.
AAATACGATAACAATTGATGGATTTCTTCAACAATATTATAAAGAGTTACTGAAATAAAAAAAATCATTATATATCTTAGATTTAATTATTATTTATCTATAATTAATTAGAACTAATCCAGAATGGTGGTAATAATTCGTAAATATTGGTGAAAGATGAGGTTAATGTTAAAAGAAATGTTAGGTAGATTAATAAAAATAAATTTTTAAAATAATAATTACTAAAGAGACCACAATACCAACGTGAAAATTGACCTAAAAGAAATCAATCCCTAAAAGATAGGCAGAAAAATACAAATCTATTTTGAAATTAAAAATCTTAGGTACTTTTTAATTTTGCCTAGCTTATAAATACAATCAATATTTAAATTGTATTAACCAAAATATTGGGGTGACATGTACTTTCAAGAAAAATTATTTAGTTTATGATTATTTAATAATAATTTGTGAAATTAACACAAAATATAGATATTTTAATTATACATTTGATATACCTAATAATAAATAAAATTGTATTATTACACCAAAGCTCCACTCAAAATCATAAAATCATTTTATTGATTGTAATAATGATTTATTATTGTTTTTAAATTCAATATATCTATTATACCATAGTGTCCTACTCAATTATCAAAGTACATATTTTTCATAATTTCATTTTTATTTTGGAAAATTATGTAGTATTAATTATTATTAGTATTAAGTTAACCAAAAATGTTCAAGAATGACAAGAACTTGGAAACTTTATGTTATTATAAAATGGTTTACATTAATAAATGTTGTATAATATAATATATTGTGTAATATATATATTATATTGTATAATAATATGATGTTATTATTATAATAATAAAATACAAAATTATTAGCCAGTATTGTAAAATATGCAACTGTACTTACTACTTATAACTATATAGGTATACAAGTACTATATATACTATAGTTATGGTGACCAGATATAATAATCCAAAAAAAAAAGTACGTTTTAAAATGTACCTTCCTTTATTACAAAAAAAACTCGTCCCCCTTGAGTGGATTGGTCAACTCGTAAATTATTTTATAAGATTTCTCATAGCTCATAGGTCATTTCCATCAATGCAATTTTTTTTTGACCTATTTACTCTATTGTTTATATTTATTTTCCCTAGAAAAAACTGAATATTTGAAATAATTTCATTACAAGGTCAACTTATTAAGGGTGTATCTTTCAAGTACGTATTTAAGGTTGTCGATTGGAGATGGGCCCCTCACCCATCACTCGTAAAATAGGCAATTAACTGTAAAAAAATATTGATTCTGGATTAAAAAGATAATATAATGTGTATTATATAGGTAGGTATATATAAAAACATCTGTTTCGCACCCTTCCTCCTATAGATACAGGTCGATACCACTATTGGTATCTTTACGATGATAATATTTTGAAACATTGAATACACTGAAAATAAATAAATTTTTAAAGGTGAATATACGAATAGTACACAGTAATACAGTAGGTAGGTACATAATAATATTGTACTATAATATTATTATATCGTACTTCATACCAATGTAGCAAAATATTATCTTATTATACTAATAGGCATTACCTAGGTCGAACCATAAAATATAAATAATTAAATCATGCTAAATAATAAAATATATGTATTAACCAGTGATATTTTTAAAAAAAGAAGTAAAATTTCATGTACTTAACAATATTGTTAAGGATACTAGGACAATGCAATAAAAAAAGAGTACTGTCCTACGAAAATAAGTACGTCTGGTCACCATAACTATAGTACATATATATATACCTATGTACCTACCTGTAAATTATTACAATATTATAATTATACCTACATATTTATTAAACCTGTTGTCTATATAAGTTCAAAATATATTTAATTAATCACACAAATTGAATTACGCAAAAATTCGTTGAATAAGTGTGCATTTAGCTTTCCCAACTGTACTTTAGAATAAGCCCTGATTATAGTTATATAAGATATTATTATAGTAGGTATTTACCTACTAACCATAGATAATAGAAAAAAATAATACAGTAGATTATAATTTGTAAACATAATTATTATAGTAGACAAAATTAATATCTAGTTAAGATTATATTAGGTATGAAATAATTTGTGGGCAAAATATTAATTTTTGTATCTGTGAATAACATTTCAACCAAAAGACAATGCAATTATGTGTATTATATAGATACCCATTTTCAATTTGAAATATGTTCATGAAGGTAGGTATTATTTAGGGAGGTAATTTTTTGATTATTTCCCGTAACGCATAAGGAACAATATGTATTTCAAAATTTGAAATTATCTGTATATTATATGAAACTCCGCTCAGAATTGTTTTACCAAAAAAAATGATTTATCATTACTTTCAAATTTAATATAGGTTTCCATCACCGGTATCCTACCCAATGAGTAAAGTTCTTCCACTGCCTTTTGGCCAGATTTTTTATATCAAGGTACTATTAATAAAATCAATATTAGTACATGTTATATATTATATTTATATATGTGTATAATGTACCTGTTGGCGCAAGATCATAACCAGGTATAACTACACGAATTCCAGAATTTACCAGTGGTTCTACACAATACGAAGAAATATTTTTATTCAACTGTTGCCAATAACCTCCATGTATATACACAAAAGTATAATCTGAAGAAATCAAGCTGTCTTCATAAACATCTAAAAGCTGACAATCGCCTGGTCCGTATTTAACATTTATTGTTTTACAATATCTGGATTTTTTCATTTTATCACTTACTAAAATTAATTATAATTGAGTTTCATAACAGAATTTTTATACTAAACATGAAAAAAATTAAAATTGTTTATGAGGATTATACTTACTTAACTGAACTATTTCAATATGTTTATTAACTACTAAATTTGGTTCCATTCTTTTACACCATTGACTAGGTGTATATAAGACTTCATTATCATTATTCTAACAAAACAAATTAATTAAAACAAAATATTAAATGTATATATACATACATATATATTACATGTAATAGAAAATTCTGGCAATGTATATTGTGAAATATAATTTGATATTTCTAATCTTACAATAAGTAGGTACCAAAAATACACAGGTACACAGTTATTATTTAAATGCAAATTATTATTATTATATTTAAATAGGTACTTATATGATCTTAGGCACGTATCTTAATCATAGTTTTAGGGGGGGGGGGCAATAATTTTTTAGAAATATTCCAGACTGAAAAATGTATATATAAACTAATATTACAAATATATGCGTTTTAATAAGCAATATAATTTTAGTTTTTTCATATAGACTAATACTACTAACATAATATAATAATAGAAAGTAAATTAATTTTAATACTTATTATGATACCTTTCCGTCCATTATGATGTACTGTAATAACTTGGGATTGAAGTGCAGGCTTAAAAGTAAATTAACAATACACAGTAATATATTTGTACATATAGAATGTAAAACCATAGATTAAAATATAAACTAAAGATATGCTTTTGGTTAATGTTTATTTAGCTAGGTATATATTTTAACAAATGATATAAAATATTGTGAAAAACTATACAGATCTATTGGTGAGCATATAAATATCAGATTTCAGTAATTCAATACATACCTAGGTACTCAAATAAAAAATATCCCAGTAACGTATTACATAATTGATTCCTTAATTATTACATGTGGTATCCAATAGTATTACCATGATAGAATTCTATCATTGGTATTACTATAGTACCTACTTATGTACAATTAATAGTACCTATTTATTAAATATATCATTTATTATATGTATATTATATAATCAATGCTTATTACCTAGTGGCTAGTACCTACTTACATATTACAATTTATAAAGTAATATCATAGAATATTATATTATTATAAATTATAATATAATATATAATAATATTATATATTCATGGGTGTAATCAGGTGTAGGTGAGTGATATAGATGGTATTTAAAATTCCCTATCATAAGTATAATGATACAAATGAGGATTGTTAAATTCATAATGATCTTCATAAAAATACATTTAAAACTATGCAACCAGTGGTGTATGCAGGATTTTTCAATGGAGGGGGGACTTAAAAATAAATAAGTAGATACTCAGCAGACACAAGATTATGAAAGAATAAAGTAGGTGTTTTTCAGTGTTTTAAATTATAATAAAATACTGTTAAATATATATATATATAAATAATCCGAAAATGTTGGTTCTAAACACTTGAAAATTTTACATAAAATGTCTTCTATTCAATGTTAAAAAAAAAAAAAAAAAATCAAAAAGCATTTTAATAATGTTCAAGATATATATATATATATATTTTTTTTTATAAAAATATTTAAACACATATTTCAATCTCCAATTAATGTATTTAATATTTAAAAATATTTTACAAATGTAGTTGGAGTTTTGTGGTACCTAATCAAAATTTAATGGTATTATTATTACTAGGCTGTGGTTCTTAGATATTTTTATCATTAATTACCAATCAGCTTTAATGTTAAATTTTATAACTCTCATGACCTATCCTGTAGTTTGTTTTTATGTAGTATTTCTGTCAAAATATTAAAATGCTTAAATATTAAATTAAAAATATTTTTTATTTTCAAATAAATGTTTTAAAATAATACAAAAATAAAATCACTATTTACTATACAGTTTTTTCTTATATTACTGTTACAAAATTAGAAAAAATGTATAAATGTAAAAATATGTAATGTTGAAAAAATTATTTGTCACTCGTTTTTATTCATGCTTAATGATAACATTTTTCCATGTGATGCAAAATATTCTCAAATATCAAAATTAATGCATTTAAGGCTAAAATTTATAAAAAATTCAAATTAAATATTTAGAATAAGTATTATTTACCAAAATAGTGCACCCTCTCCCCCTTACCAACTGACCTTTGTCTGTCAACTAAGCAATTATGCCCCTAAATATAGTAAAATATATAAAGGTTATATATATAATAAAATATATTGGACCCCCCCCCCAAAAAAAGTGAAAATAGTATATATAAATATACAATATTATTAATATTGATACTATTAAAAAAAAAAAATAGAATTATACGAGCAATGAGGGGGAGGAGCTTCAACCCTTAGAACCTTCTGCATATGCCCCTGTATGCAACTACACTGACTAGAAAAATAATTTTATAACAAATAACCAATTTAAAACAAATTGAATACAATATGTATTATCACAGTATAAATATAATTCATGAATAACCATTTTATTTAAAGTCGTTATATTATATATAATATGGTGATAGGTGATATATTAAAACAAAGTCCATTCAATTTGATATAAAATTTTAATATTTAAATCGTAAGTGTAAGCAATACCAAGTGTAAAATAATGTTTTAATTTGTAATAGTAAAATTTCCCTTATAATATTATGACAAATATATAGGTAATATTTATATATTTTTATATATTATATAAATATATGAATATTTTATATTTGGCTTATAAAATGTACTATTTAACCAATATACCTATACATTTAAATTTAGATTATTTTTGGCAGCTCAATCAAACTTGGCTAAATCCAAGTATATTTCAAAGTCAAGTTATGATAACATAGTTTAGTCGGGTGTAGTGATAGCACTATGTAGCATAGGGACAGATTGGACCCCGGGGGTGATAGCTACACGAGTCATTTTGAATTATGTCCGAATACAAGTATTTTAGGCTGCTTTTTTTCTATTATACCTAATTGAGCAAAATTGTATGAATGCTCCAGATGATATATCCCAGTCTGCCTCTTTAAAAATAATTATTTTATATAATCAATGGTAATGTTAATGAATACACATATTTTTATTGGTACATAATATAATAAAATATGTATTCTAAATTATATCAATAACATTATGTTAATACAAATAATATAATACAATAATTGCATTTAAATAATTGGTAATCACTATTTTTCTAGCAACTTTATAAAAGTTTTTTTTTTAGTTTTTATATCTACATTTATATTTATTTAAATTTATTAAATTTTTACAAATTATACTGGTACAACGTAATTTATTCTGTCTGACAAATTACACAACAAAAGCAATTTACATTTTGCTAAAACATTTGATATAGCTGTATCGATTATGTGGAATTTAAAATTTCTATGTTATGTGTAGGTTAGAACTTAGAACAAGAATAAATTATTGTGTACCAAGTTATATAATTATATAGTATTTTACATGTTTTCGTCAAAAAACTTATTAGGATAAAACCTCAAACCTTCAATGCTTTCATCTCGACACGAATTCCCATTTTTTTCAGCAGATAACAAATATTCTTTGGCTAATACAACTGAAACTCCAATTGATGTTGAAAGTTCTTGGGCACTTAGCGATCCATTTATTTGTAATTCTTCAACAGTTTTTTTTAACACAATAGATTCATCACATAAAGATGATTGTAAAGCTAACACTCCACTGTCAAATTTCTTTAGTTTGACTGCCAATGATTTGTCACTATTCATCATGTAGCACGCATGCATTAAATCATCAGGTGATAAAAGATCTAATCCTCTAGCTCTATTTACTCGACAATAAACTTCTGCAAGAGCCATTGTACCACCTACTTCTTCTAATGAAACTTGAATAATTTTAACTATTTCTTTACAGAGAGTATAATAATATTCATTTGAGTCGGTAAATGAAGATCTAGTCACTGGATCATCAACACCAAGACCTAAAAGATAAGATTTAAAACGTACAGTTTCATCGTCACTAATAGCACCTTGTTTTTCCTTGATTTTTTCAGAAATATTTTTACTCAATGCCACCATATCTTTTGCAGTTATCATAAGTCTGTCTAAATCTTTAAAAGCATCTGTTATACTAATATCTGATGCTTTTTGCTTTTCATAAATATTTTTTTCAATTCCTCCAATTCCTGTTCTAATTTTATGTGTCACTTTATTTACAGTCCATTTTTTTTCATTTACAATTTTCTGAAATGCGTCCAAAAATCCATGGGGAATTTTGTCTTTAAAATCGAGTTTAATGTAATCGCCTTTGGTACATGCAACAGGACCAGGATTTTTGTTGTCTGAAGGTAATAGATGAATAAGAATGGTTTTAGTTTTAGAACCAAACAAGGAGTCAGTAACCATCGATTCAATATAAACTATGTACCGAAGTTGTAAAGATAACCATGCTTCACCGGAAGTCCAAAAAAGATTAGTGGCAGTTAAAATAATGTTACCACGATGAAATGAAGTCTTGTAATCTCCGTCATACAAAGTGACACTGCTATGACGACATATGACTGTTTCTGCAGGGTCTGGTTTAGCATATTCGAATCTGTCCATTTCGTGATGTAAACAGGTAATATTGAGTGTACAATTGTATAAGTATGTCAATATATGTATAGTTTTAAAAGTTTAATAATAATATGTTTGCTAGTATACCTATTTAAACTGTATAAATGGGTACATATCTTATATTTTGTTCGTAATTATCTATTTGAAAAAAAATACATTTTCTATTTTAAGACTAATCTAATTCGAAAACGATTATTATACATTAAATTATGCTTTTTTTACAAGACATATTACTGAAAAATAAACATTCAATTTAAAAAATAAAATTCTGTGATATGGTTCTTGAAAGTTCTTATCTTATCAGTTGTATTAATATTAAAATGATAAATTTTCGTAACTGGACGTATCGATGGCACCTGCACAATATATGATTGGTATTATGGGATATTTATTTATTACATTCCTGATTCAAACTGAAACGTTTCAGTAGCGATTCTTCGACGACGAAATTATCGACAGCGATTCTTGTAAAATGTATCCGGCATGCCATGGTTATCAGTAAATAATAAATATAGATAAGGAAATAAATGAAAAATAATATACGAGTATATTATTATGAAAATTTTTAAATAATTGATTTTATATTTAATTTAATATCAACTAAAATATACTCTTGGTCTTGTGTTTTGAAATGTAATTTTGTTATTGTTTATGACATAAATATTAACAATATATATTATATATATATATATATAAACGCATTGTGTTATTTAAACATCACAAACTGAAAAAATGATTATTCGGACGTTATGCACTCGTCAGATAAACATTCGAAAATATATCGATTACCGTCAATTGAGCAGTTATTATGTGAATAGACCAATTCTAAACACACTGCTTTGTAATAAAAATAATGCCATATGCCTGCATTTACCAAAAAGAAGTGTTTCCTCGGTATCAACTGTTACGTTTCCATCATGGTTTATGGCTTTGTCAAACAGTACACCCGTTGCATATGCACAACAATTTGTAATTTCATTTCATGAAATGACTGGCACGCCTTGGTGGGCTTCAATCGTGCTTAGTGCTGTAGCTTTGAGATTAGTTGTTACTCTACCACTGACAGTATACCAAGTAGGTAAAATCATTAATAAAAAAAAGTATTAATAATTAATTATTTAGCATGCCCAAAAATCACATAATTTAAAATGATGTAACTAAATAACGTTTTGCACTTGGATTTTTACTTAATTTGATAGTTTAGGTATTCACTAATTTACTGACTACTGAAAATTCCCGACCAACTCCAAATTTAGTGTATATATTTACAGATGAACCTTAAATATTATATAAAAGTTTCAAACAATGTTGGTCTAGTCAGTAAATTAGATTTTCCATGATAATTCTATGCTTCATAAAATAAACAATATATATTAGGTACCTATAAATTATAATATATTTCCAAAATTAGGTAGGTATAATTATGTACAAGTATTTTTCAAAGCACTTGTTAATTATTTTTTAGTCCACAATATATATAATATTTTAATATGTAAATAAAATAAAACTCTACTCCACAAAAAAATTACTTATATTGTAAGCAATACATACTTTGACAACTAAATAAATATTAAATATAATATATAAATTAAATATAGATAGGTACCTACCTAAAAAAATATAAAGAAAAATATAATTATCTTATATATGATATATATAATTTTAGCATTATATCAATTCAAAATTGGAAAATCTTTCTATTGAATTTAAACCAACTGTGAAGGAAATTGAAAAAGAAGTAGTCAAGGCATTCAAATTACAAAAATGGTCTGAGATAAAAGCTAAACGAGTTTATAACAAAGCTGTAAGTTTATTAAATATTATTAATATTTTATTTATGCTATATAATATAAATATATTTGGGGGTTGGTTTAATTTATTGATATTCTGTTGCTGATTAGTAGTCATATAATAGGCAATATCAGTCTGTATTTATTTTGTGTTGAGTTACTTGTAGAATTTTTTATATATATAAATATCAGTCTGGCCAGTTTGAAACTTAATGGATTATTTAGCTTATCCTCTTATATGTTCATGTTGATATTCAATCGTTCAATGTGTAAGAAATAAACTTATACAATGTCCATGTTTACAATGTCATGTTCATATTTATTTAAAAGAACATGTTCTATAAAAAAAATGAATGTGTTCATCTAATTGTCCATTTTGATTAATTAAATATAAATTTTGCTTATATTTACTAAAAACTTACTGATTTATAGACACTTTTGTTATGATATTAAGAAACCCATCCTCGAAATTGGACTTTTATTAATATTTTTATAATTATATATACCTAAATCTAATAGGATTGACATAGGTATATCATACTTTATATCACATCTAGGCCTTAGGGATCAAACAACTGATGTATTGTATCTATTCTCAGACAATCTGTAGAAAAGTAATGACTATTAATACTAAATGTGTTTTAAAAATCAAAATTGTGTTCCTAGTTATTATTATTATTATTATCAATGATTTTAAATGTTAGATCTTATATTTATAAAATTATTTTTAATTTTTACATTTATTTGTCTACTAGTTGTTTTTATTAATTATTGATTTTATAAATTTAGATAAAAAAATATTGGAATGAATTAATTGTAAAAGAAAATTGTCATCCTGCTAAAGCAACAGTTGTAGTTTGGGTACAATTGCCAATGTGGATTTGTATGTCTATAGCAATTCGCAATCTCACATTAATGTTGCCTCCAAGTGAAGATGGTAACATTTCATAATATAATATTATATATTTTATTTAATAATATTTATTTTTAAAAGCTGTTATTAGATTTTCTGAACTCACTGAAGGTGGATCATTGTGGTTTTCAAATTTAACTGTCATTGACCCAACCATGTGTTTACCTATAATTCTATGTCTTACAAATCTTTTAATTATTGAGGTAATCCATTGCAGTGTTTTATTATTTATACTCATTAAATATGATTTATTTTGTTGAATCATGTATACATTTATAGGTGCAAGCTCATTCACGAAATAAAGATCCAACTCGTAATCAAAAAATCATTACTAACATCTCTCGAGCTTTTTCTATTGTCATGATGCCTCTTTCGTGTTTCTTGCCATCGGTATGCATTTATAAACATAGAATTTATTTAAACAATAATATTTTAAAATAATACACTTTGTGTTTTAGGGTGTGTGTTTATATTGGACTGCATCTAGCATTTATGGTCTATCTCAAAATTTATTTTTATTGTCTCCACAAGTGCGTAAATGTTTTGGAATACAAAAAACACCTTATAACCATGAACAACCATATAAATATTTAATAGATAAGTCAAAATCAAAATTAGGAATTTCTTAATTTTTGTTATTGTAATTATTTTATGAAAATAAAGTTAATTATTTATTAGTAATTTCTTTTTAATGTAAATAAATAATTCCTATTGTTTACAAGTTGAGAATGAGTTATCTAAATAGATATATTGGATAAGACAATATTTCTTGTAAATGCATAAAGATAAGAGTTTGTGGAATTGCCTTGTTTTTCAGTAATGTTAATTTAACCTTTGATCATTCGACCCTAGATAAGTGTCAGAAAATACAAGTAATATAATAATACTTTCAGTCATACATTTATGCATCAACATGAAGGGTTACACAATTTTAGTAATCTTATTTTTATTACATTACAAAGCATTATGTGTAAGTAATTTTTAAGTATTTATTTAAAAAGTTTTAAATTTACTAATTAATAAATTATTATAAACCGGAATAGATTGTACGTTACCCAGATACAGTGAAAAAACCATCATTGACCGAAGAAGATTTAAATTGGGATGCATTTAATGGAAATAGTAAACAATTTACTGGAGTAAAACATAGTGGTATTAAAGAAAACAGTAAATCTGAACAAAAGCCGATTTCTTCTACAATTTATAAACAACAGACAAGTCCACAACAAATAGATAATGAGGTAAAAATTGTATTAAAACTATTATTTTATTCAGTAAAATAAATGTATTTCATTTTTTTTTTATTATAATTTAGAATAATGCAGCTTTAACATGGGATGGGGAAAATTGCCCCCCAAAAACAACTGGGTTATTTCCTATTCAATCAGATTGTGGAAAATTTTTAAATTGCTTTAAAGGTCGTGGTTTTGTTCAATCATGCGCACCAGGCACTTTATTCAATCCTAATAGTTTAGAATGTGATTTCCCTGCTAAGGTACAATGTTTAGATGGAAATCCGTCAAAAATTGATTCTTCATTTATAAACAGAAATCCTAGTCAGAACTTTGATTTAAACGCTCAAACTTCTAATCAAGATCATACTTTTATTAGTAATACTGATCAATACCAACCCGAATCTGCTAATGAATATCAACCACAATTTACTGGTCAATATCAACCTCAATCTACTAATCAATATCAACCTGAATCCCTGAATCCCTTACCTGGAACCCAATTTATTGTTAAAGGACAAGGGTCAAATATAGATAATTATTCACAACGTTTTGATTCAGTCCCTAATATAAATTATGGTTTGCAAACTGGAGAATCTAAACCCCTTTATGGTTCTGATTTTGTGGTCAATGGATATGATCGATCAAATGCTGAAGTACAACCTGAGCACTTTAGCCCAGCTAATAAACAAAATAATAATTTTGTACCTCAAAATACACCTAGAGAACAAATATTTAATACAAGAATTCAAACAAACCCTGATTCAGATAATAGTTACACAAATTATCCAGGATCAGTTCAACAACAGTTACCAGTTAATAAACATTTTAATCAAAATCCAACAAGGATTAATCCTGATGAATATGTAAACGTAAGACAAGAAACTAGTCCAGTTTTTAATGGCCAGTCAAATTTTAAAGATCCTCAATTTCCACAGGATCAAAATAATTATGGAATACCTAATAATTATGGAACATCCAATAATTATGGTAGTGTTCGAGAAACACAAAATACTTTTTTAACTGAACAAGAAAAAATAAATCGACAAAAATTAAGTAAGTATTTTCCATCTGTAACAACAAATTCAAAATCAGACATATCAAATCCTTCAAACATAGATCCAACATCTTGGATGAAAGGAAAGTTGAAGAGTAGACAAGATGTTGGTCAAAACTCTTATCCTAATGGTTATACAAATGAGCAATCAGTATATGAAAATTTTCAAACATCAAATAAACCAGCATCGACCTTTGATTTAGATTATAAAAAATTAATAGAACATGACAAACAAACTCATTCTCAGAATGCTCATGACTCATCAGGCGATACAAGTCAAAGTAACAGGAACATAGATTATAGACAACAATCTTCTTTATCAAATAAACAGGGCTATAATTCAAATCCTTCACCTAGTTATTCAGCTCCTCCCATGTATATTCAACGTGAACAATCACAAAACCACTATCCGACACCACAAAATAGACATATTTATGGAGATTCTAAAATGAATAAAGAATTTAGAATAGTAGTTCCTAATATTACTAATCCTGTTGATAATAGAGAACATTTAACATCATCTTCTTATCAACCAAACAGAAATCCATCAAAAGAATTTACTTACAATAGAAGTTCGTTTGGCAAGAATATATTAAATAATTATAATGGAGGAAAATACCCTAAAGAAAATGAAAATGCTGGTATAATTGAAAATCGTAGTAATATAAATAATAGTCAACCTCCTCAAGAATCGTCCTTATATTCACCAACAGCTACTGTTAAGTGTCCAAATAATTTCAATGGCATTCAACCCCATCCAACAGATTGTTCAAAATTCTTAAGTTGTTCTTTTGGTAGAACATTTGAAATGGACTGTGGTCCTGGAACATTATTCAATCCTACTATATCTGTATGTGATCATCCATATAATGTACAATGTAACCGAGGTATAACATCAACTACACCAACCACACCGATCACAACAGAACAATATTTAGAACAAGAACAAGAACAGATTCCACTTATTGATTTAAGACGACAATTTGATCATGATACTAGTAACAGTGAACTAGTAACTGATGAAACTGAACATCTTAATAATTCAAATCCAGCTGTTTTAGAAACTTTGCCAACAGATAATCGACAGTTAAAAATCTTAAGGAACCCAACAAATATTGATTTATCGGATAATTTTTTACCAAACTCTTCTATAATACATACACCACCTAAAGTTGTAAATAATAAGGTAGAAAACAACATCGCAGTGAGAATTGACTTAAAGCCAAATAGTACTCAGTCAATTAGGTTACGTGGAGGCCCAAAATATTCCGAAGGATTTTTACAAGTTCAAGAAAAGCCTTTTCAATGGGGTGTAGTTTGTGATGAACCTAACTCTTGGACTATTGAAAAAGCAGATATTGTGTGTAAACAACTTGGATTTAAGAGGTACCTATTCATTTTATATTTTCTATGATTGTCTTTCATATACCTATACATTTTTATTGTAAAATATTTTATCTACATTTTCTGTACCTATTTTATTGTAATAATCAATATCAATATTTCATTACTAATTAAGAATATTATAAATGTTGTTTATTGTTTATTTTAATTAGAGGGGCAGAACAAACATGGCAAGGCTTAACGGTGACTACTGATAATCCGACTAAATTATTAAGAAATATAGGAGTTACCAAAGTGTCGTGCAGTGGCCAAGAGAGTGTATTTCATAACTGCAAACTTCAAAATAGTAAATTTCAAACTTTATTTAAATCAAAAAGAATGATTAATTAATATTAAAAAATAATTAAATTAATTATTGATTATACAATCTGTAGATTTGTACCTACTAAAACTTCACAAAATATGCTACACATATGTTCTCAAACATTGAAAAATATGTACTTAAAGTATACTTAAAAGATGTTGATAGGGATCATTATTTAATTGTACAATATAATTTACAATTTAGTATTAATATTTAATAATATATTGTATTAATACATTATTTATCATTACACTTTAGATAAAACTTGCAATGTAGAAAGAGATGCAGTCTGGGTAAAATGCCGAACAAATTCTGGATCTGAATGTCAATCAGAAGAGGTATCCTATGATGGAAAATGTTATAAATTATTTGTTCCTATATCAGAAAAAGAAAGTAAACCTACTCAAGACCTTGGTTACAGCAAAGCTGAAGCATTAGAACACTGTCTTAAACGAGGAGGAAAGCTTTTAGACATAGGCTCACAAGTAAAGTACCTATTCTAACATTTTAATAAAAATAAAATAAATATGACAAAATTCTAAAAAATTACATTTTTATATTAAAGCTTATTGTATAATTACGATTAGATTTATTTACTATAAATATGTAGCTTATCCATTTTTAAACATTGTGTATTTACAGTATAATATATTATTTTTAGAAAGAAAACGATTTTATATCTGAATGGTTATCTAGACAAAAAACAGAAAGTCCTATACTAACTTCAGGAGTTGGTGTATCTTTGTTAGGCAATCCAATATGGATTTGGGAAGGTACAGAAAATCCATTTGTGTACCAAAATTGGTGGCCAGGTGATAAAAATGATTAAAAAAGTATGTAGTATGCAAAACTAATGTTTTTTGCATATAGGTTGGGAATTCAGAAAAACTGCTTCACCTAATATTAAAGCGAACCGTGCATTGTGTATTGTTTTACAAAAATTATTTCCCTGTCCTTCAAATCCAAATGGCACAAAATTATGTGATTCTGAATACTATCACTGGGAAGCAATCGATTGCGGAACAAAAACAGACCGATTACCTTATATTTGTGAAAGAAATATTGATAACATAGGTATGTTTTATTTATTAAAAATTCAAATTCAACTATTATGTTAATTATAATAGGTACACAGTTTAAATGTAAAATATTTGCCAGGTTGTGTGAATGGAGCTGGTTCAGGTTACATTGGTTCTGCAAATACAACTGCTTCTGGTAATACTTGTTTATCCTGGGAAGATCAAAGTGCATTAGTAGCCATGAAGTACAGAGTATCAGAAAAAACTCGAAGATCATTATTAAATAAACACAATAAGTGTAGGAATCCTGATGGTACTGATTTACAGCCATGGTGCTATGTACGAACATCAACAGGAATAGTTCGCAGCGAATTTTGTGACATACCAGTGTGTAACTCTGCAACACAATTGTTAAGAGGTTGTATAGAACATAATACAATTTTACATACAATGAAAAACATTACATGTATATTACATTTTAGCTAGTCCATTGATAGAAAAATCAAAGTGTGATGCAGGATTTTTCGAATGTCAGCCAAATGAGTGTATAGTTCAAGCTTGGGTTTGTGATAATCAAGCGGTAAGTTTAATTAATGTAATTTGATTTATTTTAGACATTTTATGTAAAATATTAAAAGTTCTATAAAATTTAATTTAAATAATTTACTCTTTCGTAGTAAAATAAAATAATATAGGAATCCAGTTTTTTACTCAATAGAAATTGATAATACATTTATATAATTCTTATTAATTCTACATTTATTTTTAGGATTGTAGTAATGGTATGGATGAAAAAAATTGTACTAATATTTTGGAAAATTTTATTAAAACTCCTGAAGCTCGTTTAACAAACCGTGAAGCAGAAAAGTGGCTTTACACTACTGTTCACACATGTGCCAACCGTTGCATGCAAGCAGATGGTTTTGTTTGTCAATCATTTTCTCATAAGTTAGTAAAAAATTTCTAATTGTATACTATTTGTATCATGAATTTATTATAAATTTTTATTGTATATTTTCAGTGATATTGATCAAATATGTATATTGAATGAACGGACAAAATATGATAATAGTACAATTTTAGAATCTGATAAAGATTGGAATTACTATGAAACAGATAATGCTCTTTGTATGGGAAAATTTATTTGCGAGAATGGAAATTGTATTGATAAATCAAAGGTATATTTTAAATTTAAATTACAACTTTTAAGGTGTATAATTGTATAAGTATACAATTAAAGAGTAACAGTTATGTGCACTTGATATTATTAATACACAGCACAACAAAATATCATTGTGTTCAGTTCTTTATCTTCCAAAACTTCTAGTTATTTTTCTCCAGATCTGTAAAACTACTAATTAATTTTATTTTATTATTGGTCTTTACGTGCATTTCATTTTTCATTTTATGTAGTTTAGTAGTTATAGTCAAATATAGATTTGATTTTAATAGCAATTTTGTGACAAAAAAGAAAGGATAACATACTAGATAAAATTATTTTAAAATAAGTCTATTTGAATATATAATATAAAAAAAAAAAATGAAAGTAGGTGAATTTGTGACCCTTTGTATATAGGTATATTTTAAATAACACATAATACAATTTATTGCGTGTTATTTAAAATGTATCTAATGAAACATTTAATATTTTATTAACAAATTATTAATAATTTTTAGAAATATTTAAATTAATTACTTTTTCAATTATTATTTATAAACAATATTGCTATGCAACGTTCTCCAGAGGAATAAAGGTACCTAATTTGCATATTGAGCACCAACCTTCACCAAACTAGTAGTTTTGTTGTGGCAGGGAACAACCTGCATTTATTTATATATACTTTTATTACCTACTTCTATAGTTATATTATTTTCATTTATTAGATAAAATTATGAAAATACTAATTATATTTAGTTTCCGTATACCTACATGTTTTCGGCAATATTATTTATTTAGCGTATGGTTTTGTGATTACATGCAATAATATATAGTATATATTAGTGATATGAGGTAACATAAAATAAAATAAAATATATAGTAGATATAAATAATTATAGGTAGTTAAATATTATTAAGCTAACAAATGAAGAGGACATCGCATAACACAACACTGACATAAAAATCAGGAAAACTGTGGAACTTTGGTAAGTCAGATTCGAATTCTGAAAAATTTTTGAATTCATCAATTTGTTTACTAGGGATCAATCGAGGTGATTTAAAAAAAAAGTAAAACACTGTGTTTTTTAACCATTGATCATATTTCAGTATTTAATGTTAAAGAAAAATGCTTCGATTGATCCCTAGAAGATAGGCTGACAATTTCAAATTTATTTTGAGATTTTTAACCTGACTTACAAAAGTTTCGTAATTTTGTCTAGTACACCTGTTAGACGGAAATATTGTGATTGTACAGAAATAAAAAGTGGTACAGGTAAGGGACTAGATATTTAGATTAATTTTAAAATGTACTTAAATATTTCTAAATTATTAGATTTTTATTTTGCCTACAATTTCTTAAAAATTATCTATACAGAACCCCTTAAAAATTGCTGGTGTAGCATACTTTTAAGCCTCTGAATTTGCCAATTATTTATTCATAATGTTTTGTCGTATCATAATATGGTGTGATGTATGGCAACAGTATGTAGAAGCTTTAATACAATTTTTTCTTTTTTTCTTAGGAATGTGATGGTCATAATGATTGTGGAGATCGTAGTGATGAAATAAAATGCACTGGAGCTATGATGGGATATGAAATTAGATTGGCTGATGGTAATTCTACCAATGAAGGTCGTGTTGAAGTTAAAGGTAATAAAATTATAAAATTAAGGGGCCTTTACACCACACGATTCTAAGGAGTATTATTTAGACAATTTATTGTACTTTCTTTGTACAATTTTGTGTTTGTGTGAGGTGTACGTGATCATTAGTGTTAGTAATCTGTATCAAAAGTATACAGGAAGTCATTCACGCATGTCAGCTATCTATTTTATAACCATGAAAAAATTTATATTTTTCACTGAAATAGACAATTTTAATTCCATTAGTCACAATGAGTACATAAATTTTAATTTTTAAAAAATATTCGAACTTTCTATAACATTTACGAGGGGATGATTGAAGCACTCTTTAAAAATTGTTTTTATTTAATTAGATATTTGTGTTCAACATTTTGAAAATTTTGGAAACTTTAAATGGTTTTAATTATAAATATAAAATATAAAAATATAAAAATATGGCTCAAATATTCCCTGAAGTAAGTAATGAAAAGTCTATAAATGTTTTAAAAATTGTTATCGGAGTATGCATCGTGCCGGACTGTTAGGATTAGAATAAGTAGTTTTTGACTAAAATATTGATATTGTGGAGGCCCTTTAATGATAATAATATACATTGAAGAGCTTTTTCAATATATTATTATTATTAATGATTTTTAGTCCTTGGTAATTGGGGAGTTATATGTGATGATAAATTTGACTTGCGAGAAGCTAATGTCATATGCCGAGAACTAGGATTTCCAAGTTCTATTGCTGTGAAACCAAATTCCTATTTTGGAATGCCTAACAGAACAAGATTTGTGTTAGATGATCTCAATTGCAATGGCAATGAAAATTCATTGTACTCTTGTCAATTCAAAGAATGGGGAGTTCATGACTGCAATGTTCAAGAGGTTTGCATTTTAAAAATAATAAATTTCATTTTTGAATGATATCAACTATAGATTTATTTTCTATAATTAAATGTATTCTAGTCGGCTGGTGTGGTATGTAGAGTGGCTGGTGGAAAGGCTTGTTCGAATGAAGAATTTGAATGTAAATCTGGAGAATGTATTCCAGTACGTTTCTTGTGTGATTCATATGCAGATTGTACCGATGGGTCAGATGAATCACCCGAACGTTGTAATGTGAGTGTCACTACTACTAAGGCTACTACACCAAAACTCACAACAACTAGTACAACAACTAAAGCTCCAAAAAAATATATTCAGAAAATAGCTCCAAAGACTAAAGGATAATTGCTTGCATTCATATTTAATTTTATAGCTATTATTATTGTTATTATATGTTATGTTAGGTCATATGCCAGGGTTTTTATTTATATATATATATATCTATTTAAAACCACTTATATGTATTAATTTGTATGTATTTTGTAATTAAAATACATTTTTAAATATAAATATTTTATTTAAATACCTAAGTATGTTTTGTTGTACTTTTTTTTTAACAATAAAAATGAATTTAAATGCTAGCATTTGAGTTCACGGTTTAAGAACTTAATGCCAGCCAATTTATTATTATGATAAACTCTGTGTACATACCTTTGAAAATAATATTGATTAATATTGCGAATTTTGAATTTTAATTCCTTAGATTTTCTTTTTATCCTACTGTCGACCCACTTAAAAGTTTGTAATTTAACGTATTAATTTTTTTTACGGTACAGTCGCCCTTAGAGATACGTTTAGTCGGTGGTCACGAACGTCGAGCAGGTATGGAGGGCAGGGTCGAAGTGCGTCAATTCGGTGTATGGGGTACAGTGTGTGACGATGATTTTGGTACAAACGAGGCACAAGTCATTTGTAACAATCTAGGTTTTAAGGGGATGGCAGAGGTGAGATACATATATATTTTAATTTATCTAAACGGTTTATGATTATTCTTATTCTAATGTTCAATTTAAAATATATTACATTTAGTATAAAAAAGAAGCAGCTTTCGGTCCTGGAAATGGACAGATTTGGTTAGATCAATTGCGGTGTGTGGGAAACGAAACATCTTTGGACCATTGTATACACGCGAAATGGGGACAGCACAATTGTAAACACGAAGAAGACGTGTCAGTTATTTGTCATTTGGATAGGATGAAAAAGGTAATTTTAACATAAAATCTCTACAAAAGTATTGTCGCGAATGACAATTTTTTTTTTATATTTGTCATTTTGACTTTGTTGATGGACGATTATAAAAATATATGTAGAAATGTCAATAAATTCTATACCTACTAAATATTTTTAAAATTCAGTACCTACGAATTCTTTTAGGAATGTTAAAATTAAAATTCAATTCAATAATTTTAAAAATTATATTCTTATACTTAAACAAAAATATAGACCGATATGACGATTATGATCTAAGTTATTCTCAAAAGAGTGGAACGTGGTCTAACTGCGATTAGAAATTTTTGAAAAATAATTTGTAAAAATGTGCAATTTACTCGTCGGATGTTAGTAAGAGTAGCTTACCTTCGCTTATTGGACAGAATATACTTGGTGGATGCAGTGGCGTAGCCAGGATTTTTATTTGGGAGGGGCTGATAATTTTTTATATAGGGGAGGGTTAAATAGGATCCTCCATATGTTTGGTATGCCAATGCCGCGGTTATATATTGGTCTCTGTACATTTTTTCCTTTACTAAACTACGTAATTAATTAAATTATTAGTAACCCTTATACTATTTATTTTATAATATACCTACTTATATTTTATAATACTATAAAATTAATTTCTTTAATTTTAAAAGAAAGAATAGAGGAAATTATGAATTTTCTTTTGTATCAATAAAATGTACAATAACATGTTAAAAATGTGATGCTATGTAGTGGTGGATCTAAGAGTTAATTTCTGGTCGGCAAATTCAGAGAGGGGTCTCAACCCATAGGTTTATATTGATTCTATATTTTTATAATTTGTTAATGAACTGATAATTTCCATCAATAATAAAAAATATTAATTTTATACATTTATAGGTACATAATTTATATTAAAGTACATTTTAATATTAGTTAGGTACCTACTTACCTATAGTAATTGCATAGAATAGAAGTAATTGTTTTTAAAACGTATTAGTTGGAGTAGTTGGACTTACTAAATGAAATTAACTTAATATTTATATGGGTACTTGTATTTTTTGTGAAATATCTCAATAAGGTTAGCGTTTTTTTTTTTTTCAGACATTTCAAAATTTGATCTTAATGTATTTATTATATGCGTAATACATACAAGTACGCTGTACACAACAACAGTGTACAAAATGGTACGAAAAACGAAAATCACAGCCCGAAACGATAACATATTGTGTGTGTGAGAGTGAAAACAGTGAAATAGACCCGAGATAATAATATATAAATACGACCGATAGGTAACAGTGTACACTTAAATATCGAATATATTATAAAATCTTGTTAAAAATCATTAAGATAAGAAAATAGAAAAAAAAAATTTTAATCTGTAAAATATTAACAATTTAGACTTTTGCATCGACCTTTATATAAATTACAATTTGAATATATATGGTTACGTATATGTTCATAGAACATTGAAAGCATTTTTAAATTTTCCTGAAATTTCTGGGAGGGCTGCAGCCCCTTCAGCCCCTCCCTGGCTACGCCACTGGGTGGATGTATTGCATTCGATGAAACGATTCTGAGCAGAAATTCGGTGTAATACTCGTATAATATAAATTTTAATCATAACAATTTTCTTTGTTATTTTGTTATTTTCCCTATACATTTATAAAATATTTTCGTTATAAAAGGTAGTTTTTCTTTACGTTAACTGCTGAAAAAATTTAAAATTACCTCTTAAAAGTACCAACTATAGAACCAATTTGCTATCAAAAAAGCTCTTTACTCCAGAACTCTTACTCGACTCCTTGTGGTTGAAAGTTGCTTACAGAGAACAAAAAATGAACACTATTGTAAAACCCCTAGATCTCTCGCTCAGCTCAGAACTTAAGAGTTGTCCAGATACAGGTGGTGCTGTTGGAAATAGGTTCATTGTTCATTTTTGATTTTCTTAGTATCCAATTTTCATAAGCGTAATAATAAAGGTAAAATTATTGATCTTAACGAAAAATGTTTGTAAATTGGAAAATAACAAATACATTTGTCTTGGTGACCGGATTATATATTATATTTTTTTTATGTATGTATATACACGTTTTTAGGTAGAAAGAATTGAGAAGGATTTTTTGAGTAAAGAGCTTTCTGATAGAAAATTTGTTTTATAGTTTGTACTTTATATAAAAGTAATTTTTTGGTATTCCTAGTATTTTGTGTAAATGTAGGTAAAACTACTGAAAATAACCGAAAAATGATAATAAATCGGAAAATATTAAATAATATTACACTAAATATACAATAATACTTTGCTCAGAATCGTTTTATCGAAAGTAATGATTCATCGTTACTTTCAAACTGAATTCATTCACCGCCAGTATCTTATCAAACCAACGAAGTACTTCCACCTCCTACTACCTAACCAGTTTTTTTTTAAATTTAATAAGTACTTATATACGAGTATGCATTATGTAGGTATATTGTATATTATAATTGCTAATTGCTATAATATATAAGAGGGGCCTATTGGCCTATGTACGATGCCAGGCTTGGTGCCTAAACTAGTGAAAGAATGTTGTTTGTATGATATATTATTTGGATATTGTGGTTATGTTTTGGAACGTTAGATTTGGTTATTTGACCAATCGAATGGACAAGTTTTCTTTTGGGTTTGTGCTTGAGGTTCTGAATTTTCGTGACCGATTTTATGAATGTGGTTATGAATAGAGGTAGAGTTTTTGAAGAATATGGTTTTGGTTTGTGGTTGAAACGTGTTTGTTGATGGCGGTAAGATGGGCAGATTGGAGTAAAGTTTGATTCGCTACTAATCTAGGCGACGCAGTGATGGTACGGATATATTTGGTTTGGATTTTTTCCAGTTTAGACCAGCTGAATTTCGAGAGTTGCATGAGAGTTTCCACATGCTTCTCTGGTGTAGGTCATGGCTGGACGAATGTATACGAGGAAAATTTAGATTTTGGTTTTTATGGGGGCTTCTTGCATTTAAAACTGGATATAGCATGCCGCCAATTTTTGTTGTGTGGGCGGTGATGTTGTTAATGTGGTGGTTAAATTTTAGGTCTCGGTCAAAAGTAACTAATACAAAAGTAAGTAATTTTGCTTGTGATGCCCAGTTGATGTAATGGCCTTTTAGAAGAATGTGTTGGTCAATGGAGGTGTTTTGTTGGCCGAATAATATAGCTACAGTTTTGAGCGGGTTGATGCGTAATTGCCATTTATCAAACCAATCTGAGGCCAGGTCCATTTGACTTTGCAGTTGGAGGAAGGCCCTTTTGGAGTTTCTGTCTTTCGACAGTATATCGTCTGCAAAGAGCGCGACTGATGCCTTTGGTGTTAGTGGAGTGTCGTTTGTGTACACTAAGTATAGTAGCGGCGAAAGGCAGGAACCTTGTGATACGCCGGCGGTAGTGGGTTTATTGCTGGTTAGGATGTTTTATATTTTTACTATAAACGAACGGTTGTCGAGGAAGGATGATATAACTTTTAATAGTTGGGTCGGTGTGTTGAGCTTGTGTAACTTGTAGATGAGGTCGTCATGTCAGACGCGGTCAAAAGCTTTTTCCACGTCTAGGAATATGGCGACCATCCCTTCCTTGTTGTTCGAGTTTTGACAAAGTTGGTCCATTAGCTTGACCATAGTTGGAGTGTTGTAGAGTGCTGGGCTCGGAACACTAACTGTTCCATTCTGATTTTATGACCTAATGATTTTTGTAGAATTATTTTTTCGTAGATTTTGGATAATGACGGCAGAAGTGAAATTGGTTGGTGATTGGATGTCTTGCTAAGGTCTATTCCCGGTTTTGGTATTGTGATAATGACTGCGTTTTTCCATATTTTTGGGAAGTACCCAATACGTCGGAGGTAGCCATTAATAATGTTCGTTAGGTGAATGATGTTGGAATTTTGGATATTTTTAAGCGCTAAGTTTGAGAGTTTATCTTCTCCCGGAGCTTTTATTTCCTGGAGTATTTCCTTTAATTAGAGTGGTCACCGTTATTGGTGTTGTGAAGTCTTAATTTGTAGGAGGTGAGTTTTTGATGAAAATGTATACTGGTTTGAACTTCTGGAATATGGATACCGTTATTTGAGGAAAATTGGTTTCGGAGTTTAAAAATATATGTAGATAATAGCACGGTTGAAATAAGTAGGTACCTATATTATTCATCTGCGCGGTTATCGAAATAATATCGAACAGCGCTCGGCTCTGGGGCGACGTTGACAATCGCCTATCATAATTATACGATCAAAACACAAAAACATAGGAAGGGCAATAATGCGGCCGTCGGAGTGAAACGAATTTTATTAATATTTAATATATGTATATATAAGTAATAATAATAATAATGATGATAATAATAATTTATAATTGCATTTTTATATTTTAATAAGTATAAACAGTGGTTTTTTTTTTAACAATGTATATGTATTATTTTTCAATTTTTTTATGTTGAATCTGTTATAATTTATAGATAAACGACTCTCAGCCAATAACTGTAAAACCTGCGATACCGAAAAAGAAGATTTTAAAAGAATTGTTACCAAATGTGTGTGGAAAGCGAATGGTTATGGTTCCGAAGTCGAGGATTATGGTTCAACAGAGAATAGCTTCAGGTTTTAATTCTGAGAGGGGAGACCATCCTTGGCAGGTATAATATAAGTTATCGCTGAAGTATATTGTTATATTTCTTCGAAATATGTATTACAATTGAAGGGGCGAGTAGATAAATGTGCTAACTGACAGTTTAAAAACTTTTCCGGTGGCCAAAAAATATTACCTTAAGTTCAAAAATTACAATCTATATCATATAATCTCGTCTATAAATTTGGTTGTAGATAAATTTATTCTAATATTAGAATTGATGAAGTTGTAATGAGAAAGCTATACGTAAATTTTCTATATTGTCGCTTGGTTAGATAGAGAGAGAAAATACGGATTTAGCGTCCTTTTAAGTTTAAAGTTGATTAATCCACTTCAAAAACATTATTGGGGTTCTCGGACTGATATTCACTAGTAAACCTATATTAAAATAATATGACATTTATGTGTATTTAGGCCAGTATAAGATCAAAAACACTTGCCGGTCAAACAGAACACGTTTGTGGAGCGGTAATCATTTCTAAGCACCACGTGTTGACAGCAGCTCACTGTGTACGCGATTTGGATAAAGACGTTTATTACGTCAGAATAGGCGACTACAACACGGATGTAAGTGTACCCAAGCACTCGTATACAATAAACTTCAGTAGGGTTTTAGTCGGGTTAGGTGTTTTAAATGCCGATTTTAAAATTTTAAAATTAAGGTGGAATTCCTAAAACGCATCAGACGAGTGCGGTCATTGGTGTTGAGTAAACGTTTTTATTCATGTATTTTCACGTATTTTCAATGTGGGTGGACAGTTATTATCATACCTACTTCTCAAGGAGATTGAGAAAAAAGAATATATATTGAACCAATTACAGAGCAGGGGAATGCAAACGAGCATCTCTTGTTTACGTCATGGCCGGAAGAAGGGTTTTTTTTTTTATATTTTAGTTAATCGCCATATAATTCATGACGATGAAAAATTCCGGTAGTTTTTTAGATTCAATATTGAGCAGTTTAATAATTACATCATAGACCTGTTTACAAATGATTTGACAGTGGATTCTTCAAATCGATATCAATATCCTATAACTGCGATGAAAAAATTGCTATAACTATGATTTTTATTCAGTGGACTAGCCAAATCGTATAAACAATTCAAATTTGGTATAATTTTTTATAAGCTTTTCGACGTACAAGTCGTGTGATATGTGAAAAATGTATTTTTGATTTACTGTTCATTTTTTTAGATGTTTTCTAAAAAATCTAAATAGGTATGTTAGTATGTTATATATGTTGATATATCATTTAATAATAATTGCATTTTACATAATATATTTAATTTAAATAATTGAGCTACATTTATGTTATTTATGAATTATTACTATATTTATATATATAATAAGAAAACGTCTAGCCTTTATAGGCAGTAGCTGAGTATCTCCAGTTTTCATAATCCCCTCCCCCAAACAGCCAATACTTACGTTTTTTAATTTTAGATTGCCGAAGACTCCGAACAAGATATTTATATCGATGAAATTTACAACCACGAAAATTTCGAGGGAAGCGTTAAGTTAAATAATGATATATCAGTAATAAAATTGAAAAATACCGGCATCAAGTTCAATCAGTACGTACAGCCCATTTGTTTACCTACGAAAAACATGAAATTTACACCCAGAATGAACTGTACCATTACAGGATGGGGATCCGATGGTTCTATCGGTTCAGGTATAGAAATATAATAATAATGATTGATTTTAAATATTGTAATTTGTAAATCATACGAATTGGTAGGTTATGCTAAAACTCTGAGATCAGCCTCAGTGCCAATAATTGACCCGAAAATATGTAAATCCGCTTACGTTTATGGTAAGTCGGCTATTACAGAAGGAATGTTTTGTGCGGGCAATTTAGACGGAGGAGCTGATGCCTGTCAAGGTGATTCAGGAGGACCTTTGGTCTGTTCTACGGATTTAGGTAAAGTTGTAAAAATAATATAATATTATTATAATTTATTAAATGTTATCAGTTTTGTCATATAGGTACCTCCACCTACATTTATTTATTTGTTTTGACATTTTAATGTCATTGAGGTATAATACTACCTACCCTTTCCAGCCCAACACTTCAATTAAAAATTGCAACGAAGAGATGTAGGAGATAAATCATAAAATATAAAATTGTTTTAGATAATGAATGAAAATTGTCTTCCTATAAAAATATATAAATTTACTAAATGTGGACTCTCTTATTGACTATAGTGGATTTAATAATTTAATATAGCAAGTTATAACTTATAATAAAAAAACATATACCTACCTAAATTTTTATTATATCTATATAGTATAATATATCTATATTACCTATATATTATAATTTATAAGTTATAACAATATGAATTATAATTTATACTATACATGTATACGAGGTAAGGTGATCCAATGCCCCAAGCGTAGTGCAAAAACGTTTTTATATGAGTTTTTACGTTTAACTGAAAACATGTAAAGAGTAGGGATAATAGTATTTAGTAGGTATAATATATATATATATATATATATATATGGGTATATTGTATATATTATATAGCCATATTATATAGGTAGGTATATAATACATTGTATATACATAGGCAGAGCCGTAGGGCTTGGCGAAACTGGCCCAGGCCATGGGCGCAATAGAAAAGGGGGCGCAAAGTCGAAATTCGGTAATATCTATACCTAAATTTCTAAGATTGGGAGGCGAAAATTCGACGGACAAAATCTTGTAAAAGTAAGTTGATGACTTTCTTTTTTTTTGCTTATTAATTTTTTTTCCTTATCACCAATTTAGGGGGGGAAATTCGGTTCTTTGCCAAGGGCGCTTTCGAATCTTGCTACGGCTCTGTACATAGGTATAGGCAGTATAGCACTTGAGTCTTGACAACTAAACAAGATCAGAAATTTAAAAATGAATGAAAAAGTTTTATCTTTTTAATTTATTACAATTATCACGATATAGTAATCAAT
This sequence comes from Pemphigus obesinymphae, assembly GCA_025469235.1. Taxonomy (NCBI): domain Eukaryota; kingdom Metazoa; phylum Arthropoda; class Insecta; order Hemiptera; family Aphididae; genus Pemphigus; species Pemphigus obesinymphae. The sequence continues at coordinate 57,206 of JAIPRL010000813.1, read as the reverse complement.
AATAATTGAGTGTCAAACTGTTAAAATTCAAAAGTTCGCAAAATGCATAATACTATAAATATATCAACTTACTATCCAGCATCCGCTATATTTAATCAAAAACAAACGAGTGTAAAATTCTCTACATTGATACTTGATAGTATATGTTTATCATAATATATTGATATGCTTTAATTTTTTTTTTAGGTGAAACTGTTATGGGCATAACGAGCTGGGGTTATGGCTGTGGGCGAGCCAATAGCCCAGGAGTTTACACCAATGTTCAATATTACGAAGAATGGCTGTCGAAAACGTTGTTAAATTCTGTGCTTGAATTTTAATAGTATGAGTGACTAGTGGGACTACATATATACCATAATCATAGGACTTCAATAAAATTATCGTTCTATGATTTTTATAATGTATTTACTTATAATGTATTTATTTTTTTATAATGTATTTTATATTATTTTATTATTATACATTTATGTGTTATAAATTATTATTTATACTACTATATTTACATATACTACCTGTTTAGTATTCATAAAATAGCGAGAGCGCTAATAATAGCATGCTAGTACCATTCTTTATCAATATTTTTCTACATTTTCAGCACAGAATATACCTATATGTAATAAATATATTCTGGGTTTTCAGTCTAATTTCCATTAGTAATTATTATTTTATGATAAAAACAAATTATTTTAAAATAATAATGATGACAATGCCTAATATTATTTGAATTAATTTTGACATCGTCAAATAATTATGGTATTATATAGGTAATGATTTTTTAACATTTTTTGAAAAAGTATATAAAACCGATCTTATTTTTCAAAAAAAGTTCCATTCTAAAAAAATGTATATCCTTATAAATTGTCATTTATAACAATATATTAATATAATGTTGTTCTTATCGTAATAATAATATTATTAGATAATAATTAATGTTTATATTATTTTGTTAAACATCCAAAATGTTTAGAACATGTTTGAATTCATGTCTTATGTAGCTTTGCTAGTGTGACGACCAAGAAGGTCTTATACTAAATCAGGTGTTTGATATAGTAATTTGTTATCGATTAACGGATTTAGTTGAATTGATTATTTGGTGGTTTGAGGTGGTTAAATGTTGCCTAGGTGAGAGGCCTCGGTAAGATCTTGCAGGTTGTCTGGGCCGTGATAGTTGGTTTGCTGTGACCTAAATCACGTATATGGCGGAATCTGGAGTCTGAACATAGAGTTTTTGTGGAACATAGCTTGAGCTTTTCCGCGGATGTGTCCTCTCGAGTTTTGAAAGACGCAGATTTTAATAAAACTTCGTTTCTAACGTATGTTGGCATTTCCGTTATCAACTGGATGCCGATGGTTTGTACTGCTTCTAGTTTGCGCCAATGCCTGCGATATGGAACCCATGCTGTGCCAGCTTAGGTTAAGGCTAGTATATGACGTACAATTTTAGCAAGTTGAGTCGGGTTTTTATGGGAACTGGGCTACTGAAGGTATAGGGTACTTAGTATGGGGTATAGTTATTGTTACCATATGTACTTATTTTTTGATCTATGTACATTGACAGTTTTATTGACTTTTTTTTTTTTATCAAAAACTGAGTAATTATTAATAGCGACCAATATTACCTAATATTTTTATAGACTCGAAAATACTATTTACACGTAAATATAGTAAATCAATGTCTAAGGTAAGTACCTATAATATATTTTTCCTATTTAAATAAGATATGTAAAAACTAAAATTAAAAGATAAAAATACCCAATTTTTTATATATATCACCAAATGATCATTTTTGTACTTTTGTATTGTTTTATCACTTCAATATTTATATTTATTTATAGTATATCGCGTACTTGAGTGGCCTTTTAAATTATGTTTGTAATGTATACATTGAAATTCAACTGTGGGCCAATGACCACTCCTAAATATTTTACACGGTTTCAGTGGTGTGTTATTTAAGGCGAGAGTACTGGTTTTAGTGGTGCGTTTGCGGTTAAACAGGACTGCGATAGTCTATAATGCGTTTATGCGTAAGCGCCATTATTCGAACTATGCAGACGCTAGCTGAATTTGGCTTTGGAGTTGGATAATAGCTATGTTGGTGTTATTATTACTGGAGAAGAACATTGTGTCATCCAAAAATAGGGAGATGCCTAAAATATTAGGTAAAGAGTAGGTGCAAGATAGGAGTCCTGAGAGACAACGGCCATGATTTTTCGAGAGGATGAGAGTTCATCTTTTATTTTTACTGAGAAAGTACAGTTCATTAGGAAGGATTTAATTGTTTTAATAATACTTATTCGAATCTTCATCTTGAAATTTTATAGATTTTATAGACCTTCGTGCTAAATCCGACCGAAGGTCTTCTCTACATCGAGTAATACTGAGGCTGTATGATACTGATTATTGAGATTGATGCTGATTTTATCAACTAGGTTGACTAACTGTTGTGTAGTGGAATGGTCTTGACAAAAATTTGCTTATTCTGACCTTATATTTCCTAATAGGTTTTTGTTTAATTCAGCAAGTAAGATTTTTTCGAAAATCTTGAAGATGAAAAATAACAGGGCTATCAGCCTATAGCTTTCCGGTTGTTTGGGACTTTTCCCGGGCTTTGGTATTGTTTAATAATTTAAATTTAAATTAAAAATTTAAATAATGTTCGTGAAGGCAAGAATTGTATTTTTCGGGAGAAATCTCAGTGTGGTATTAGTAATTTGATTTTCTCTCGGAGGTTCTTTCCTAGGAAGCCTTGAAATTAGAGTTTCGATAATACCTGGACTGTAGTAAACATAGAATAATTGGAGATTTTGGAATTTCTGATTGTTTGGACTGTGGTTAATACTTCAGGAAGTTAAGTACCGGAATTTAGAGTAAATTGACGCACGGGGGAGTCCGCAAACAGTTCGGATTTTTCGACAGTTGGGTAGACTGGACTGTATGTACACACCTGCGAGTGGTGAATAGCTGGATGTTTGTTCAGTAGGCATCTATTTAGTTTGTAAATAGATCTCTGATCAGGGTCCAGGAAGAGGGAAAAATAAACTAGGGCATTTGGGCGTGAAGTCATTTCGGCATAGAAGCCATTTCGGCGTGAAGTATATTTTTGCGTTCACTGTATTTTATTATTTTAGTTAATACTAATTATTTAATTTTCCTAATAGTTTATTTTAAATATTGATTAATAAATAATAATAATAGTGTTTAAAATTTCAATTTATATCAAATACCTACTTTTCAATATCTATTTTACGAAAAACAAGAGTAAAATAAAACTACTGTTAAATGCAACACATTATAATTAAAATTTCTTTTGAGTGCTTTACATGTATCTTTGTAACGACATCGCAAAATTTTTTTTGATTTATCGGTATTAAACGCGTCAAAAATATACATATGTCCCTCGGGGAAAAAAATGTCTCCACCACGAAAAATTTCCGCAGTAAATAGTATGCAGAACTGAACGCGAGTCGTGACTACTTACTAATAGTATACGACATACGTACATACTTGATAAATTTATTGATAAGATAGATACCAATTACCCACATTGGTTAAATTATATAGGTAGGTACCTATAGTATATAGGTATCTGGTATATACTAAGTCGGAAATTTAGTGATGTGATCGTAGAAAGGGTAACCACGGTAATTCGTCGTATGACCGATTTTGGCGCAATCGTTTGTTATAGCAACTGTTTTGAGACCCGTTGATACGTTTGTGAAGTTGGCCCCCTCATATTATGATATCGACCCCAAACTGGTACCTACCAAAATATTGCAATTTAATTGCAACTAATTGCCTATTTTTTGTTTTTATTTGCAATTTATCGGGTGACCGGTTAAAATTGAAATAACAGGAATTTTGGAAATTTTGCCAGCCCCCCCCCCCTAAAATTTTTCACATATCGAAACTATAAACTGGTACCAAAATATTGCAATATAATTGCAACTAATTGCCTGTTTTTTGTTTTTATTTGTAAACTACACTTATACCTGTGCAATTACACCTACACGGTTAATAACTTTAATCTTATGTCAATCAGTCGTAAAAAAGACCTGGGTGTTCTTTTATCGGCTGACCTTAGTTTCCATCATCACATCCAATTAATGAGTTGTAAGGCGTATAAGACAATAGGGTTCGTAAAACGAATATCATCGTCTGATTTTAAGTTAACCTCTCCATTGAAAGCTCTCTACTGTTCCTTAGTGCGACCCCTGCTTGAGTATGGGTCAGTCTTATGGGATCCCTACTCAGCCTCCGACTCTGCAATCATCGAGCGAGTCCTATCCTAGGTATGCCGGCCATGTGCTGAATATCCCTCATCCATTGCATGACTATTCTCCAGTTCTTCATGATCTTGGCCTACAAACGCTATAGAAGAGTTGATATTAACTTGAAGTTCATCCGTAACCTCATTGGTGGTTCGTCTGACACACCTACGCTCCTTTCCCTCATCAACATTCGAGTCCCTTCACGTCTGATCCGATTCACCGCATCCTTTACAATTCCTATGCACACCACCAATTATGGGTCTAACAATCCAATCCACCGCATGATGCGTCTTGTTAACGTAAACCCTACGTTTTGTCACTAATAGAGTTCCTGGTTCCGTTTCACATCCACTGACTTACTGCTTGCATGTATATTTACTTACTTATACCTACCTACTGTACTTTGGGCCAAGCCCGTATTAATAATAAAATAAAATAAAATAAAATTATATACTATTCTATAACTCTCATGATCTATCCTGTAGTATGCAGCTCTTATGTAATATTTCTGTCAAAGACTGTTAACCTTTTTTCATCAGGTTGACTTATGCCTAAATATTAAACAAAAATATTCTCAATTTTTAAATAAATATCTTAAAATAATCTAATAATATAAACTACCATTTATTGTACAGTTTGTTTATATTACTGTTGAAAACTTAGCAAAAAATTTTCTGAATAGAAAAATATGTAGGTAAGTACTTAATGTTAAAAAAGTTATATTGTCACTCGTTTTTTTCGAGTTTAATGATCACATTTTTTCCATGTAATCAATTCAATGTTGTCCTTTGTCTGTCAACTAATCTATTTTGTCCATAAAGATAGTAAAATATACAATGGTTATATAAATTATTGGATTTCCATATATTTTAGATCAACCCCCCTCACCAGAAAAAAGTTGAAAATACGCCACTGTAAAAATAAAAGGTTTTAAACTTGAAAATCAATAATTCTCTAAGTCTAATTTTGGAAAGATGTTAATGAGAATGAAATTCGAAATTTCAAATTTTTATATTTTTCAAATAAAAAAAACAACTGTAGAATATTTTAAATATAATGTGAAGTTAATTTCAGTATTATAAACATTATTAGAGTAGTTTGGATATTTACTAATATTTTTTTGTACAATAAGATTTTTTTTATTATATTATTCAAGTAACGTAGGTATTGTTAATAAAATAAAACAGAATCTATATTTTAAATTCCGAAAAGTATTCGGATATTTTTTAAATTAATTTTATTGCTTAATATTTGTATATAGTTAATTTCGTATCAGCTCTATATAATCTCTTAAAATTAGGTATTGATATGAATTAACGTCATTTTTTTAAAAACCAGTTGCTATTTGCAGGTACTAAAATATAATAAGCAATATTATTTAACACTATATAATTATGTTAGATAATTTTTTTGTCATATTTTGTCAATTTTCACACGGTAGACAATATCTATTGTTTACTTATTATTCAATTTACCACACAGTATTAGATGATTGTATAGTGCATTATTATTTGATGAAGTAGATATTAAAAAATAATGATTTCTCTCTTATAAACTGCTAACTTAAAGTCCTTATGTATATTTATTTCTCTAAATAAATATTATAAATATTATAAAATTAATTTTAGAAACATTTGAATATATTATTAAAATAAAACTTATAAGAGTTGCCATTTAAACGAACGTTAATAGTTAATTAGGGTACATTGGAAAGGGTGAAAATTATGATGTTTTTAAAGCATTTTGTATCAAACGTTTCTTTATTATTTTGTCCCTAAGGTGGCGTCTTACATAGTATAGCCTTATATGTATTAAAGTACATACCTACTTATTTAATTGAATTATGAACAATTAAAATTGTTCTGATGATTTATTATTTTCTTCTATTACTGGTCGCATAAGTTTTCGCGTCCCATTTCACTAGATTCAAAGTACAAAGATTCTTTTTACATTCTTAATTGCTATGTTTACTACCAACCACGTGAAGTTCAGTCCACTAGTCGGATCAAGAAGTCTTGGTTACGAGAACTTTTCCTTCATCCCTAAAGTAGGGCAAGAAAGGACTTCGTTCTTGTAATGGTCACCTCCATAGAATAGAGTATGACTCTATTTAGAAAATAAAAAAATGGGTCTTTTATTCCCCCCCCCCCATGTTCTTCTTGAACGATCATTAAAAACTATTTCTATAGTTTTTTTAGTTAAAATAACTTATTTATATATTTTTTTAAGTTTGAAAATTGGAAAATTTGACGTTTTCAATCTCGAATTTTAGATATTCAAATATACTTATTAAATATAACTATATACTTGGTCTTAGTTTATGTTGTCATATTTTATTTAGTGTAATTTTCTCTCTTTTATGATCTTATTGATCAAACTCTGATCAGAAAGCCACAAGCAGTTTTTTTAACAAATGTCGTAATTACACAACAATAAAAGTGGTATTGATATTATAAATATTTTAGACTGATTTATTTAAAAAAATTTTAATTGTTATATTTTCATTATTCAAAAATGTTCTTAAAAAATTCCTACATAGAATCCCTTGAAAAATGATGGTATAGCGTTCTTTTAAGAGGTCATTTTGTTTGTTATTTGTAGACATTTTTTTATGATCTAGTCAAAATGATTGACATCCTCTTAAAGTAATCTAGAATTTTTTTTCTATTTTAATATAATATAAAGATGTGAATATCGAAAAAGATGAATTTTTATCAAAATAAAATAATATAATGCGATATAATTTTGACGGTTGGGTATGGGCACGGATACCCATGTAAAACAGCGATGGTTTCTATTTGTTTATAAAAAAAAGTATTAATGAGGAACATAGGAGGAATATTGAAATAAATTTAAAATAACGTAAATAGAATCAATTTTACCTTAAATTTAAATAAGTTTTTAGGGAAAACTATCATCTACATTTTTGTAAATAAAGAATTCTTGTATAGTAGGTATCTAATATAACCTATGAACTAATATAATTAAAAAAGAAAATCTATAAATTATTATAAAACAAGACAATTTTAAGTATATTAAAGGTTTTGGTTTGCGCTGAAGATGATAACATAGTTGTTAAAATATATAGGTATACACAGTTAAAACTTAAAAGTTAACTAATTCATTTTGTGATTTGGGTTTATAATAATAATTTGTAGTATAATTCACAAGTTCTCAAGTGTATTTTAGTAAATAATACCTATAGGTGAATAAAAAAAAAAATGGTTTTTTCGTATTTTACTAAAATATCTAAAATAATATCCGCTCACTAAATTTCTTGACGTCATGTATTTTTTGATTTTCATATATTTTCCTGATACGTCATATTCAATATTCCTTCATCTATAATATTGTTTTTAAAATAACAAATATAAATTATACCTATCTACATTATTGTTGAACATAACGAATATTGAACATGCGTTATGCTTTCTTCTTCCAAATTGTAGAAATAACTTATATAATAATTCGATATTATAAACAATTTGTGGTAATTCTAAAATATAAATATAATTTTAGAGATCATAATACACATTTATATAATTTGTATACTGAATGTATATAAAATTTTCTGTACCCATTTATACATTTTCTTACGATTACTTTTGGTAAATAACGTGACTTGCAAATAGTAGATGTACCTATAAAAGTTATTAAAAATATGCGATTAATTAAAAAAATTTTATTTTTAATTCATAGATAACACGATTTTCTTTTTTATAAAATTGGTGAAAAACGTCTAAATTTGGGTTAAACCGTATTTTTAACATAATTATTAGTTTTTCAGCAAATTCTATCATTGTTACTTTAGTGAAAGCGTGTAAAAAGGTAATAGGTGGTAGGTAAGTTTACCAGCTGGTAGTCCTTTTAAGTCCTGTAAATATATTAAAATATTATTTAGTCAATATAAATTATGATAAAAATTATGATATGAAATTGTTTAAATTTATATTGGTCTATATTGGAGTATAGTCCAGTTATTTAAAATCCGTATCTGGCCAATGATCATTGAAAGATTAAAACGTATACAAAATAGATTCCTCTCATGCCGCAATTTCTTTATTTCTTGACATTCTACTTCATTTTGGCCTTAGCAATCCCTTACACCGAATGCTTCGTTCAATAAATAAAGAAACCTCATATTTTCTGTCTTAATTATTTTTAATTGCAAATTAATTTTATGTGTAATGTATATTAATCGTATATAAGTTGTTTCTATCTAATTATAATACTGTAATGATTTTATATTATGTATATCTACTTATAAAATTGCCGATTGGTGTTAATAAAATTTATTTTGTACATCAGGTTATGGAAGAACGATGATGTTGTTGACGAATGGTGAAGAAATGACAATTCGTAATGGAGACAAATGTATCTACCGATTTCACCGATTTTTTTCTGCATTCCATGGAAATGTGTCATCGAATGGTTTAATGGTTAGTCGATGATTCTTTTAGTATATTGATTGTATGAATTTAGCAGTAGTTAGTTAGTTAGTTAGTTAGTACACATACAAGGAGTTCAAATTTAATTTAATTAAATACTAAATATTTGTGTTACCATTACACATTCTCTATATACTCTTTACATTATCTTATGTATTAAAAACTATATTTATTTTAATAATTATATCATAGGTCACAACACTAATTTTGGCATGATAAGTACTTACAACTTATCATTTATATAATATAAATATATTATGTAATATATCTAATTAGGTATATTAGATAATATAATTATATTATATATTATATTAAAACCATATATTTCTAAAAAAAAAAACATTTTTGAGCAAAATCCCATACTTTTACACACAAAAACTTGAACAAACACTAAAAATATAAATTTATATCCGTATGAAAACCGTAAGTTGCATCGCAACTAGGTGCGAGTTCTTCGATGATACCACTTCAGCGGGATAGCATTAAGAACGACGTTTTCTTTTAACAAGGTTCCTTTTAGTAAGTAAATAATATAATTGTTTGTAAAATATTTCTGTACTTCAATATGTGGCCTATGTGGGCTTTATGGTCTTCAGTAAATTGTATTAATTACAGAATATCTATACAAGTCGAAATATAATATTTAGTCTTTAGTTATGCATTTATAGTGTACTTGAAAAGGAGCGTACACATCTGAGTACATTCAAGCCGATCATGTGTTCTCACTTCAAGTTCGAACCACACCTTCTCGAGTGGCTTGCGGTGTGCACCCATGCTCGGCCTGAATTTGCTCAGATCTGTACGCTCCTGAAGAAGACATTGCACCTGCATTTTTTGTTTCCATCCATCTAATAGGCAATATTGCAAAATTAAAATTATAATACATATTAAAAGACATTATACTTATTGTTTTGCGTAGTGTAATTTTGCTATATTGTCTATTAGATGGACGTGTTAAAATAAATGTGTTTAAGTTAGTTATTGCTATGTATTACCTATTTAATAAAAATATTCTCATTTCCAAATTCAGGTTAAAAGATGAATTTAAATATAATTCCACAAATTTTTCTTTAAAAATATATGTATAGTTATGAGTTATGACATTATGAAATATTAAATAATAATGGTAGTTTATTATATTTTGGTTCTGTCGTAATGGAATGTTCTTATTGGATAATTTATTCGAAGTTGTAGTTAAGGTTGTTCATTATTTTTTATATTTATTTTAATTGTAAAATAAGCACAATGGTGTACTACTCAAAAGTTGTAAAGCATAGCGTGGCAATTATTATTATTTTAAATAATTTATTAATCACATCACTAAAAAAAAAAAATATATCAAAAATGAACAACAAAAATCTGAGAACGTATAAAAAAAAATTAAGTAAAATATGGGATCATTACGGTACCACGCACGGGTAGGTCGGAATGCCCCGTTGATTATGCACAACACTTTCGGCTTTGTGTACGACCGGCCTAAACTCGGAGATTTCAGTTTTCGGGGGGGTTTTGGCTCCGTGGAGGCTGTAGTAAGAGCTACTCTGTGGTTTAAATCCAAACTTGGCTAGGTAAAAATTCCTTAGTGTTAGAGTGTTCGTTCGGGGTTAGCACGGAGTTTATGGGCCACCGGCAATCCCGTGCGGGTGCCACTCATAGTAACGTGTCTAGAGACTATAAAATATTATACGAGTAATGCATAATCAATATAGAAAATTTTTAGTATTTTTATCTTATTACGAGTACCTGAATATATTTTGACAAAAATATCTTGACTCTTATAGACAGGGGTGTTTTACATACATTCTGACTGTGGAGACTTAAAGAAAAATTATTATTAGCAGTCACAATATTGATATTTCAACTTGAAATATAGCGAAACAAATATTCATACACCATTATTGGTAAGCCAATTATTATTTTTTTAAATTATGTTTAGTAGATTTTTATTTTATATACATTTTTGTAAAATGATTAATTTATTATACAATGGGCTAAAGCCCAAATTCCAAAACAATTGAAAATTGTACATTGTAAAAAGTATAACACGTATTAAAAAAATGCGCACTTCGCTCGTCTGATGTCATTAGGAGTGGAAGCACTTTGTTTGTCAGACAGGATACTCGTTATGGATATACAGCTAATGTAGGTATTTTAAAACAATAATTATTGCATTCAATAAAACGATTCCGAGTGGAGCTATACGGTGTAATGATAATAATATAATTTAAATAAAAATTAGAAATACTTAACTATAACAATTTTATTTATTATTTATTTATTTTGTTATTTCCACTAGGTGTATAAAATATATCTATTATAAAAGGTAGTTTTTCTTTAAGTTTAAGGAAACTACTGCAAAAATCAAAAAATGATCTCTTCAAAGTACCAATAAAATTATAGAATCAATTTAATAAAAAAAAAAAACGCTTTACTCAAAAACTTCTACTCGACTCCTTCTGGCCGAAAATTTACTCACAGAAAAATAATAAATATCACTATAAAATCACTAGATCCATCACTCCGATCAGAATCTAAAAAAAAAAGCGACAAGGAAAAAAATAACACGAAAAAATAGAATAATATATATATATATATATATAAGTTTAATAAAGACATGACTCATGACTAAATATAATTGACTCCATTAATAGCTAAAGGGTCAGAGTTGGTGAGGCGCATTATGCGGATAAGAGGGGCATTATTTAGCTAATCAGAGGACGAAAATTTACATATATAGAAGGGAGCAATGGTCCTAGTCAAATGAGACTGTACTTTGAAGTTTATCTCATCCAGTAGAGGAATTTATCTGAGCTCTGAGATGATTTTCAAACCAGCAGATTTTCGGCAATCAGCAAAAATGGACAAGCCAAAATGTCGATCAACAGGTGCGTGTAATCATCCGGGGTACAATGAATATTGAAAGAATAAAATGCAAATTGCAGATATTTTCTTTGTACTCGCTCGATCATACAATAGCGTTACCAGATATGTCTTCTTCTTCTTCTTCTCCTTCGCCTTCTCTCCCAACTATTTGGGGTCGGCCAAGCGTTACCAGATATGTGGGGAGCCCAAAACATTCAGCCATACTCAAGTAATGGCCGTATAAGTTCCTGGTGAAAAACCGTAGTAATTTAAATTCCTTACAGCAGATTTTTTCAATATGCATTTGAGAGCTCAGGTTTCTAGAAAATTAAAAACCAAAATCACGTGTATATAGGAAACAGAGTGAGGAATAGGGATACATAAATTGTGTAGACAAAACTATAATCATTATATTGACGCTCGAATGTCATGATCTAAGATTTAGCAACATTAAGTTTAAGGTTAAATTAATTAATGACTTGCCCTATGGAACCAAATGATTAAGGTCAGTTTGCAGCAACATTCATATCGAACATGAGCAGCTTAGTATGAAGCAGTACGGATGCGCACAATTAACTAGTAGCGAAAACAGAATGGGTGACAGAATGGTGTTTGGGTAACCTCTAAGGAGGAATAGAAATATCCGATCTATCACCATGAAATTTAAGTATAAATGAATCTTTGCGAGTAGCGGATCGCCAAACCCAAATTTATCCAAGACGATGAGTAGAAAAGTATGGCCCATCCGGTCAAATAATTTCGCAAAGTTGGTGTATATGACATAAACTGCATATTATATCTAACCTAACCTAATATGTATAAGTATATTCAATATTAATTATGTTGAATTTTGAACGTACATTAAAAGTTAATATTTGTGTACTTATATATTAGTTTAAGTATAACAGACCGTTTGAATGATTTTTTTTAAGTGCCAATAATTTATTGTTTACTATCAAGTTTTGACTTTTTAAATTTAAGTAGGTTTTTGAGATTTTACTTTCTTACTTTAAATCGGTGATACAGATATGTGTATATCATTTACAATTTTACATTTATATTGACAACAGATGACACTGTCAACTTGGCAGAAATTGCAGGGTTAAAGATATGGCGTGATGATAAAAAAATGAATATCGTTTATTCTATACCTATTCAATTTAAGTCATTAAGATGCATTTATATATATATATATATATATATATAGATAAAAAAAAAAAAAAACATATTAGCTTTAAATGTATTAGGTATGTAAACCAGTGTACCTATACATAATATACATAATATTGATTATTGACTAAAAACTAAAACATATAGTAGGTTTATTTATACAAGTACTTTTATCAATAGGTAGAATAATCTACCTACTCGTTAATGTATTTAGTGTTTTGGCATATAAGTCGTGTACGTCGATGTCGATTTGCACGTATGCATGCACGACTTACCCAAATACGCAGTTTGACTTCGTTGAAAGAAAGTCTCGGAAGTAGGTACTCGTAGTAAAAAACAAAACACCGTTTTGATTTACAGCGCGAATCGCCAATGACTTTTAACGAAACTCGAAAGAGAAAATATAAAATAACAAAAATGAAGCAAATGAAAATATTGAGTACGTGAGTACGGGGAAAATAGAGACAGCCGTGTATCCGTGCCGTACGAGACCTGCAGTGGAACGTTGCGAAACGTGTTGTTCGTTCGATGGTCGTAGACGGAGAGAACGAGAGCGACCGACCGTGTCGCCGTGTCGCTCCCCGTTGGAAGGTACGAGTCATACAGAAGGGATGACATCGTGGAAGGGCAAGGAACATAAATATAAATCACAATTCAATAAACAAATAATTATACAATACGAAAAATGATAACTCTGTTTGGTGGTGTACAAGCCGTATCACCAAATTACTCCCCCCGTTGAGGAAGAAAAACGCACTCGATTTTGGCTGATCTGCTCGGCGTGGGCGGCATAATTGTGGTCCGTCGTTGGATCGATGTAAATCCATGAGTTGGTATGGTCACGTTGTACCTTGAGATTTCTCTCGGCGTTTGAAAAAACATTTAAAGTATACCTATAGGTTAACTTAGGTTAGGTACATGAGCTCCCATTCGGAGGATCAGAGGAGGGTATGTCTCCTCCGGAGAATTTTTTGATAATGGATTATTGGTAAAACCCATAGTAAATATAAAAATATTATAATTCCTCCTCTCCTCAAAAATGTAATAAAATATAATCTTTGAACGGTACCTATACAATATATACAAAAAATTAATACTAATTCCAGGTATTCAGTACTTATAAAAAGTTCCTGCCAGTGGCCGATCTAGGAAGTCAATTTTTTTTTTTGGGGGAGGAGGATCAGTTTCCAAAACTGATAAAGAAAAGCCAGAAAAATGTCAAACCTATAGTATAAATACATTATATAAAAATTTTTCGTGACTTTTTTTTTGGAGGGGAAGAATACTCTAGTATAGGTATTATTTTTCGTAGCTTTCAAATTCGCCAAAACCCCAGATTTTCATCGTATATTATTAATCTAATTTGTCTATTTTAACTAGGTAGGTACCTACTATTTAAAACATACACTTTAAAGTCATAAAATTTAAATAATTGTACACAATATTTTTATTTTTTTATACTTTATTATTATTCTAATCTATTTGCATGTAAATATTATTTTAACTTTTTACAGGAAATAATATGCACAATGCACATAATACAAATATACAATTTGAACTGAGTTAATTATAATTTAAACTATTTAGATAGTATCTAAAAGTACCTAGTAATAGTATTTTTTCAAGTACAAATCTTGACAATAAAATATAAATATAAAAATAATTCATACAAGTAACTAATATACGAGTAATTAATACGAGTAGATTATACACATAATATTAATTTAGCTATACATAATTTTACCCAAGTGCAGGAAATTATATTCTAAAATTTCATTATAATATCCTACACTTAATGAAATGTGGGTAGGTAGGTAATTCATTTTTTTCTAATTAAAAAAAAAATCATAGTAAAAAATGTTTAAGTATCTATCTAATATATAATTTGAGTGAATCATATTTTCGCAATCAGCCATTTGGGAATAAGTATTCAAAAAAAAAAAAAAAAATGATTAAAACCTGTTGACTTGTTGGTACAAATTGGTCATTGGAAGTCGGTGAACTTGGTGTCATGAACTCGTGCACGAGGTGAACCTTACTTTTGTCACGTACAAAAATTTAGAAATGGATCAACAATGATACATGATGTTTAGGTAAATTTCTCTACATTTAAACGAAAGTTTCATGTAAAAACACTGCTTGTACTAACAAATCACTTTATTTTGTAATCAATGGCGTAGCGAATACCTATATTTTGTTCTTTTAGTACTCTCCCTTAAATAACTTTTAATAAAATAGAGCAATTTTTTTTTAAGTCTCCGCAATATAATTGCTATGTTATAGATGTATGTAAAATATTTACTGTCGCGTGGTATCATTTGAACAATATATTGTAGACAATCGTGTAGTGTGTGAGATAAATAGTAATTTACAAGATAATTCGGTGTCATATACTCTATATATTATATACATCTATAAGATAATAGGAAAATAGTTTGAGGTAACGTGACTGAACAATATACGAAAAAACAGATAAATTAGATAAAATATACCTATGGATAACGATAGTTAAATAAATAAATTGGTCGGTAGAAATGATAATACGAAGTAAGAAATCGTAGGTAAGTAGGTAGGGAGGTAGGTAAAAATCAAAATGATTACTATATAGAAAAATTCAATTTAATCAAATACTAATGTACAATGGGCTGCTGCAACTGTGACAGATGGCGGTGTAGAGGGAGATAACTCTTCCAGCTGACTTTCTCTTAATAATATTTTATACGTACATATTGTATAGTAATTTTACTACCTATGTTAATACCAAGAAAAAGTGTTGAAATAGTTTGTTTTTGTTTAATAAATAATTTAATGTGTAATAAAAAGTGAATTTTTGTTATCGTAAACACCAATGAGTGATGACTAAATATTTATATGATTAGAGGCCTTCACATCCTTATCCTTGGTTTTCTAAAATGCATATTCTACCACTCTGGACTTTTCCAGATGAAACGCCCTTGTAAACACATATATAGGCACGGGATAAATTCAATGTAAGTATGCCATATTATAGCCCATAGGCCTTCTATCTGATATTTATGATGGGATATAATATAGGTACCTATACCTATATAAACGACATTAAATGTCAGACATATTTATTGAGTCGTTCCATATTTGTTATTATAATTTACAATATATTATTGTGGATAAATGTGTGTGTTTTTTTATGTGACAGAAATGAGAAAATAATAATGTATTATATTATAGGTACCAATGAACATAAAATTATAGTAACGTGTTGGTTTTTATTTACTATTTAAAATATAATAAGTAATTACTTACGGTAAGAACATTGTATAAGTAGATAATTAAAATTATCAGTTTTTAAATTTAAATAGAAGTTTGAAGATATTGCAGTAGATAAATAATAGTGTTTTAGATGTTGTCCTTCGGACCATTTGCCAAGTAATTGGCTGTAATACTTATATATATTATGTATTTAGATTTCATTGATTCATATGATTCAATAATTTATATAAAATAGAGATGTATGATTTTACTTATTGGTTATAATTTACAATATTTGAACGGAAACGCCTGCGTGTATTTATGATGTAGTAGGTACCTAAGTACCTAAACGTATATAATTCAGAATCATATAATATAGTCTATCCATAGTACACGTAGACGATACTATCAATTTTTAAAATATCAACTTTTTAGCAAATAGTGCAATAATATATTATTAAACATAGGTATAGTATAGCTAGGTGGTAGGAACCAGATTTATTATAATTTCTAGTAATTATCTGATTTTTACATTCTGCAGTACGTATAGATGTGATTATTAATTATTTTTAAGGAGTAAAACCATTTATAAACAAATTCTGCAGTAATTATTGCAATATATTTCCAAACATTCATATTATGTTCATTCATTATCTTTAATTATATATTTCTTGTGTATATAAGTTAGTCGACACATCACCGCATGGGTATATAACGGTAGTCATGTCAACTATCGGTCATCTGTACTATATTCAACAGTACATTACCTATAAGTACATATCTATATATATTGGCGTATGACGCACCTAACCACAGAATTTACATTCCATGATTTCCGTTGTCTTTTGCGTGAAACACTACATATACATATATGACCAGTGTCGCAACTTCGTACCTATATATTGGTGGGTGTGCAAGCCAATATTAGAGCCCATTTTTTTTTTTTTTGCTTAATTACCGTTTTCGAAAGGTTCTTTTGTGTTAACATGTTAATAATAAGCAAAAAAAAAAAGTCATTAATTATTTTTAAAAATACAATTTTTATTAAATTGGGGCAATTTTCATGGTTTGACATAGGCCTGGGGGTATGATTTGACAGGGGCCCAGGGGTTCCTTGCACCTCCGATAGTTGCGGCACTGTATATGACACTAAAGTGCAGATCATATGCTTGGCACGTGTATTATAGGTAAATACTAAATATAAATATTTAAAAGACTCCTTCACTAAGATAATACATTATGTATAGGTGGGTATTTAATATCTTTATATATAAATGACTCACGATTTTAGTTAAGTATATGGATTTATAATATTTAAGACCAAAGAATATATTGATATTATAGAATACAATTCATAAGTAGGTATAGGTTGAGTTAAATCCTCCAATCTATTAAATGAAAATTTAAATGTGCATATACATTAGTTGAGATTTGAGGGGATTTAGTAAGACTTAGCTTTCTTGAAACTGTATAGATTTCTAATTTTTCCCTAAAATTTTCTGGCTTTTAGTTTAAATAATGTTGAAACATATTAGCTTCCCCTTCAGAAATGCCAATGGATTTCCGCCTATTAGTAGATGATTATACTTACTGATGGTGTGTAACAATATATGTAAGATATATATTACTCCTATAAGTATTATTATTATTTTAATAAAGTTATTATGGAAACCTTTTAGAGTTATAAATTAATGTAAAAACATATCATGAACCATGTATGTTGTATATGTTACCATATACAACCTAACGGGTGCATAGTCCTGTTTAAAACTCCTATAGTAGAAAAAAATTTTCCAGAAAAAATAAACATCACTGTAAAACTAAAAAATTACTCACTATTTAAATCAGAATCTAAAAACAGAAATATAATATTAAATCTTCAAATTAATTGAACTAGGTACCATAAACTTTCTTTTAAACTTTTAATGCAATCGATTTGTGTTTATTTGGTAAAAGCATATTTGATTTTATAATGTCATAAAACCAATGATAAACGTAAGTATTTTCTACTTAATAGATATGATCGCACTAAAAAAAATATACGAGAAAACAATTTTATACAAATTGTTGTTTAAAATTAACCAGATAGTTATATTCTGTCAATAATAATATAAAATATGACCTTAAAATCAAAATAAGTAAATAAATATGCATTATATTATATCAATAAAATATAAAAATATGGTAAAATATGCAAAAAAATTGTATATCAAATAATTTTATTATACTTTTGGGTGTAATGAATATTTTATTATTTCTATCTATATGTAGCTAGGTATATGTAAAAACAAGCAAAATCATAAATATCCCAAACCTATATAGTTCTGAATTATTATTTACGTCAGTCATCATATATGAATTAACGTACAAACTAATAAAAACATAAATTCGCAGATATAGGTAGGTACGTACCTAAAGTAAAATAAATAATGTGCTTACACAGTTACACGCGGAAGAAATAATATAAACATTAAATGATTACCGATACATACGTAAGTATGTATATTTTGTAAATACGACACGATTAAAAATTTCATAAAGCGATTATTAAATCCTCTTCGAAAATAATTTGATGTCCTTCAATAATTCGTTTAGTTAAGTAACATTGCTAAATCTTCTTCTCCTTCTCATTCCCTCCCAATTATTTGGGGTCGGCCAAGTAATATTGCTAAGTAACTAGTTAAAATAAAATTATTAAGTTAATATTTTTCACTTTCAACAGTTTTACCTCAAATAGTTAATTATTTTTTCATTAACTAACTATAATATAAGTTAAGTATAGTTCATTATTATTGTCAATGTTTTAACTTGGATTTTTAGTTTTATAATAGTTATGTTTTTATATAATCGACCATAGTTAATTTAACATATTGCCATATTGGGGGAAGGGAAATAAATTTTTCGAGTTCATTAAACTTATTTTAATAAAAATTCAAGTATACAATTATTATTAATAACCATTTGTATTTATTTTCGCCATCTTTTGGTATAACCTCTTCAAAGTATACCTTTCTAATATAATTTGCTAAGTATTGAAAATTGTCTGGTTGATAAGTCGTTTCCAGAAAAGAATAAAATAAAATAAACATCATATTCTATGTATAACTGTTTCCTTTAATGGCTCAAACTACTTTATTTAATTATTAGTCATTAGTTTTTAGTTATTATTTGTGTATATATTGTTGTTACTTATTGTTGTGATAAGATGTAATTGTTTCATGTAAATAGTTTAAGTAATATTGTAAAAATACCGATTGGCGTAAATATAAATAAATTGTAAAACTACGGTTCCGTTTAAAATCTAAAAGTAAAATGTGAAAATTGATTACCTTTTTTGTGTAGTTTTAAAGATCTCAATTTTCAAATTTTTCTAATGGGAAATAAATAAAAAAAATCACCTATATTAATTGAGTTAAGTTAATTAATTTTCTTATTTTAACTTTAATCTTAACGAGTTAAAATTTTTTATTGTTGACTTTAAACATTTATAACTAAATAAGGATATATTTTCACTATAACTATTACCATTGAATATATATATAACACCTATTATATAATCAGTGTTATTGCCCATAAGTATCTGCAGGGAATTTCTAATTTTAGATAAGTATACTTCATCTACTAGGTAGAATGATCGTTCTTATTTATTTATTATTATATTATTAATTATGACCTATTGTGTATTGTATCATATACCGTCAAAAGTATATGTATGATAAAACATTATATTTCACTGAAAATTTCTCTATCTTATACCGTGCATTAAATTATAAATGACACGAAAAAAAAAAAAAAAAAAAAAATGATTAAAAAAGTCGATTTTGAGTCTATTTATTAGGTAGGTATGTATATTTCAAGGCTACTGAGTTAATTTAACATAACCAACTGCAGGTAATTTTCATCATTTAATTGCCTACTTCTCATAACAAGTAACATTCTTTTATTAATTAATTATAAGTATATAACATACTTTGAAATCAGTCCGAGTCCGATCTGACTGTTATTATAAATTTGCAGTGACGATTCAAAAATTTCCCCTTCTTCGCCGTGCCCATATCATCGTATGCTATTCCACGGGCATTTCTGCATGTCTTTAATTGCACGAGACCTTCATTGCAGGTAATGGGATATTTTACTAACTGTAGAGTCCTCAACGGGAATCCTGAATGAGACACTAATAGGATTGTACGAGCTGGATTCCTGCTTAGCCTGAGGATTACCGGTGCTACTAGGATCAGTAGATAGTAGCTCGGTTGGTAATGGGTCTGTTTTTGACGATTAGGTTAGGCAGGTTCAAACCCCGGCTGGGAAAATAAATTTGTTGCGAGATTTACGGCGCATTTGCATCGAGTGTCATCCGTCAGGTAATGGACCTATGAATGAAAGTATGAAAATAATACATCTCGTGTTTTTTTCTTTCTTTTTTTTTTTAATATAATAGAAAAATAACTCAATTATACAGAGTTTTATTTGTACGGAATAAATTAATAAATGGCGTTTTTATAGGTTAAAAGTTTATTGACTGCATAAAAAAAAAAAAAAAACAATTGTTCAACGTTTAATAAACGCGTGGAAAATCGTAGTATTTATAATGTGTATATTAAATAAATATAAATCCACGTTATCACCAGCGTGACATACAAATAACGTATGTTGGAAACACCTATAAACATTTTACATACGTAATACGTATACCGTGTATGTTGGAGATATCAACGCTTAATATACTTGTATATTGTACACTGGGATGAGTATTTTGTGACAAATATTATCATATAATGTCATAATCATAAACATCATTGTAAAATTGGTGAAAAAATGGTGGTGGGATGGTGGATTTGGGGAAATTTGTGTCACACCTATTTTTATGTAGGTATATAGTTTGGCGCCACTGCCTATACATTATTATATAATATCTACTCCTTAATAGTACTACTAAATATTATTGATAAATAACATGTATTAATACTTACAAATTGAAAAAAAAAATGTTCGGTCAATTTCTCGTGCATATAGGTAAAAGGTTATTAATAGGTACATTTTATTATAGTCATTATTTATATAGGTACGTATGTATTTTATTTTATACATTTACATGACCTCTATAATCAAATGATTAGATTTTATCATCAAATGTACATTTTCAATATCCGATGATTGTAAATAAACAGTTCAGTTTTAGACGTGTTAGGCTATATGAATTGTCTGACAAATTATCATTAGAGCAGTTGTTGCAGCTAACAGCCATTTCGGTGAGTTTTTGTAATCCTATATACATATATTGACAACTGAAAGACAAATGGAGCTAAGTGACACTTTTCGTGGGTTTCTTCAGGAGAGCCAAAACACGTTCTTGTGTTATTTTCATATTTAAACTTTATTTAAGAGAATATTTGAACTTTTTTCAGAGGTTTTGTTATATTGAAATTTTTCCTTAAGCCCACATAATATTTTATACGTTGTACATTTATTAATAATGGTTTATGTGTAAAAATAATTTGAATGTAGGTAGGTACAATCTTGAAATATTAGTGCTCTAATTTTTTTCTATTACTTTATTTTGTCTTGCGCTATTTTTACTTATTATTTTAGTCACTTGTCCCTCATAATTTATTTATTTCATACTAATGAGCTTATTCTCCAAAACATGTCGCTTAGACCCCATTAATAAATATTGATGCACCTTAAAATTAATAATTCAATTGTATACATCGAAAATGGTTGTATCAATATTATTTTTTGTCCATTAGGTGTATATACATTTCCTCTACCCATTTATATTATATATATGTGTGTGTGTATTCCTTTATGTCACAGGTTCTTTTTGCCTTTCAATCGTCGATATTATGTATATAATATGTATTATAAATATTATAATTAGTATTATTAATAGGCATCGGGGAATTGAATGTACTAAAAATACAGTCATGTGCTTTAGAAGTAAAAATTAGTTTTTTTTTTTTGTCTTGAATTTATATATATGAGTACATTGTCAATGATAATAATATAGTTAATACATAATACATTTTTATTAATTAATAATTTTAAAATTACATACATGGCATAAAATCGTATGTCCAAATTGTTATTTTTAATTTATATTATATTATTACCAAAATTTAGAATGTTTAGAAACTAAAAAAACTGTTATATACATTGTATAGTTATAAATTTAGCATTTATATGATTAGAAAATGAAATTAATACATTTTCTATAGCATAAATATAAATATCTATACTAATTTTTTAGGCATACAGATTTTTAGTTTTTAAAATTTCGTATTAGATAA
The DNA here is from genome assembly GCA_025469235.1 of Pemphigus obesinymphae. NCBI lineage: Eukaryota > Metazoa > Arthropoda > Insecta > Hemiptera > Aphididae > Pemphigus > Pemphigus obesinymphae. Next base: position 34,940 of record JAIPRL010000813.1, on the reverse strand, counting down.
AAACGTGTTATTGCTGTCAATATTACTTTTTGAGAAAATAATGACAATCATATATTTTGAAATAGACATATATCCTAAAAGCTATATGAATAATAAAAATATTAATAATTTCACTTTCAGACATCGTCTCAAAAATGTTGTGTACATCACTCCCATCGAACTCTGGTTTACTTATTGTTCCCAATATTGTTTCAAACGCAATATTTCATTTTTAATTGACTCACCAGTATTGTTTTTATATACTTTAATAAATAAATAAATACTTTCCTTAACTTCATTATAAAGATCAACATGAAGTTTGGTTAAAAGTAAAAAAAATGTTGCATTACTACGCTCTGGCGTGGACTGGATGGGGTGCGGTGCTGGGATGCTTTTAAAATGTGCATGGATACATTTGAAAGTCTTTTGCTAATTTATTTTTTAAGGAAATAAATTATCGATAATTAATGTCAGTTGAAAAATTTTATCGTCAATTAATTAGAAAAAAAGTGGAAGAGCTTTTTTTAAGGGGTTCCAATTTTATATTTTACCCTGGGTTAACAAAATTTTAGCTCCGGCACAGGGTATCTCATAATAATATATAGGCAACCGAATGAAGTACACTTAAACAGCACAATGTTATCGTTATTCATGTACTATTGAAAAAAAAACCATCGATTTTAATTTTAATGCAAGTTATAATTCTATATTTATTTATCTAAGTTGTGAAAATTACATATCTTTATTTTGGTACAAATTACAAAACTCGTTTCGTCAATCTTGGTGCATATTAAATACCTTTTTTTTCATTATTACTATTAACTTTTACGTTTTAACTGAAGGTTATTGGGTTATTATAACTTATCTAATTTAAATTCGTTATTATTTAATTTTTTCAATTTTTAACTAATTTGTTTGCTAGTTCATCTCTCATATGACCTATAATATTGTATATATATATATATATATATATTATCTGCGTACAAAATAATCAATAATAATTTAGTCTATTCTGTAATGTGAATAGGTATATTATACACATATACCTACTATTATTGTATTACTTTATCAGTATTTTTTTATAATTTCGTAATTTTCATTATCACTTTTTAAAGTTATCTTATATATCTATTACCTACCCAAAAAAACCTACCTAAATAAAATATACCATTTAGCAGTGTGTTTCAATTATCATATACCTACACTGGAAATGTTTGTTTACTAATTATTACAAATACCAATTTATAATGAGTAGTAAAAACATTATATAATCTATAATTGCTTTGTTTACAATAACTATATATTCTTGTGATTACAGAATTGAAGGAACATAAGTAAAATAGTATACACGTAATATAAATCTACCTATAATATACTATTCGTGAATTTCCATAAATTATACTCCAAATATAAATATCGATGTTTAAAATTTAAAAAAAAATCACTTATATTTCACTCAGAATCTAAAATTACAATTTCATCGTATGCCTAATATAGTGCATAATCAATTCCTCCTACTTAACATTTTAACGTCTATGCATAATATATTATATATTTCTTAATTTAAATTTAAATCATGAAATACAACCCCGATGATGTTTGTGATGAATTATCAAAATGATTATACAGTGTAGTATTAACTTGTTGCAGTAAAAATACAAAGTTAAAATATATATTATAATATGATCGTATATCATTATTGAGAGTTATCTATACTAATTCTTAGACGTAATAATTATAATATCATAAAACAACAATATACTGTTGCGATATATTCATTATCTACTTGTTCATTGTAATGTATATTATATTATAATTTATCTATACTTAATTATATTGTAAATCATGTGTATACAGGATATGCTTAAGTAGGTACCTATTGATCTTAAGAAAACTTACGAACGTCAGTCAGCAGGCAATAAAAAAATTAATTAAAAAACATTTTCACGTTAATATATCTCGTTAGTGTTGTTACCTAAGAAAATCATTGCTAAAATATTCTCAAATAATTCATATAAAATTATACAGTCAGTATAGGAATTTAAATCACTTAAAAGTTAAAAGAGTGTGTACTCGGGTTAATGAAATTATTTTGAATTTGCAAGCAACGGGTATAACAATAATATTGTAAGCAGAGCTATAGTTTACTACCTATTACCTCGTAGTTTATTCGTAGCTTTTATTAATTCACGTTTAGATATAATTAAAATATTGTGTGTTTATCCTTGTATTACAATTTGAAATCTTGGTAGGTATTTAAAACTACAATAATTTTATAATATAATATTCTTCTTCTTCTTATTTTTCTTCTTCTTCTTCTTGTACTTCTTCTTCTACTTCTTCTCCTCCTTCTCTTCCAACTATTTAAGGTCGGCCATACTAGTCTTACACTTCCACTTAGCTCTATCTACTCCATCCCCTTCACTTCCCCACATTCATCATATCACTTACCATCACATCCCCCAACGAAAAAAAGTTGCTGGCTTTCCTCACATCTCACTTGTGAAACATATGCACTTACTATATTCAATACCTTATCATCTAATATTACACTCACCCCATAATTATACCCTATCACTTTTTCTAATCACCTCTACCACTTTTCCTTTCATTTCTTCATCTAATATCACTCCTACACCATTCCTTGTACTAGTCCTTCCTGAGTATTATTTTATACCCTTCGACAATTTCCCTTGAGTCTCTACAAGAGTTATTATTTACTGAATTATAGTTAACTGTATAATAATAATTATTGATTTTATGAAAATACTTGAAACAGTTGTAATGTTTATGTTGTTTTTGTAATTATTGTTCGTAATGCACTATAAACAGACTAGGAAAATCACCAAAAATCCTTAAAATACCATACTTGTGTCAAATTTCCTTGATTGAATTGCCTTGATCTTATTTAGATTTACATTTTAATCTCCATAAATGTATCTTTTTTAATAGTTCAACTATTTATAATTTTGGCATTACTATAGTGCAATAATACATACGTAATAGAATCAAGGATGAGTAAAGTTTGAATAAACAACAAGGATATATTATTATTTTTAGTATCATCAACCAAGTGCAGTTGTCCGAGACTGTTCACCTGTAATAATATATACACACAGAAAGACCACAACATATAAAATATAAATATTAAATATTTTAAAATTTTTAGGTAGGTAATATATAGTTGATTCATATATAGTTTAATCTTTTTAATCCATCAAAAATATTTTATTACGCATTTTTTTATTTTAATCTCAAAACACTCGTTAATATAGCTGGCATTATTTATTGGAATAGCTTAAACTTAAATGAGTGTATGAATATAAAAAAAAAAAAAACATAATAGACGTGTAAATCATCTATGTTCTACGCTATAATTTAGTATATATTACCAAATTCCTATACTTCTTATAATTTAAGCACATATAAACCTATAATATATTGTAGATTATTGCTGCAGTAATTAATTATTAAAACCTGGTATATATATATAAATAATTTCGTTAAAAGGAAAAATGTAACAATATATTACAGTGTTGAATAAATTACAATATAAAGTATTTTATTTGAATTTAATTCAAAACCATTTCCATGCAATACGTAGCAAAAGTAGTTTGCGTAAAATTAATATTGATCAATACATCGGTACAATGGTGTTCTTATAAATACACCTTGATCAGTACTTATAATCATAAATCCAATATCTAATATAATTTTTTTTAATAACACTTTATTTAACAAAGAAATCTTATCAAAATATAATATTGGATATTGAATATTATTTATTCTCCAAAAAAAGACCCGCAATATATTACACATATATTCACTACCTATACCTATATGTTAACCCATTGAACTTACCATTTATAATCATTAAGACCCGAATTAATTATAAAAATATTTGTCGAAAATGTTTTTCTTAATTTGGTTTTACCAACAATTATATAATTACTACATATATTACTAGTAGGTATATGCATAAATATTTTAGGAGAGATGTGAAGAATGTTTTGGTTTTACGATGTTGTGGTTTTTCATCTATGTATTAAACTATTAAAGTGTAGGTACACTTTTTCGAGTTAAAGGAGTTGAATAGCGGATAAAGAGCTCACTGGTAGAAAATGCATTCAGTTGGTACTTTAAGAGATAATTTTTCGATTTTCTCGCAGTAGTTCTCCTAACTGTAAATTAAAACTACCTACCGAGAATAATGAAAATTCGTTATAAATTGGAAAATAATATTATGCCCAACTTTGCTCAGAATAGATTTTTAAATACAATGAATGAATTAGTTTTGTATTAAAATCTAAAATTATATTTTTGATATTTCGATATTGAGGTTATTACTATACGTTACTCTGAGACGTATTTAAGAATATAAATATTCCACTTACACTCTCATAAGCGACATAATATATTATGTTGCTGATGAGAGTGTAATTAAAAGTTACAATCTAATATTTTAACTGTTTTGCCATGAAAATCTCAAAACTTAGAATTTCTATAAATAGCCAAAAATTTATCAAATTTTGTTTGAAATTATACAATATAAAAAGTACCAAAATACATATATATCAGGCACAAGTCTCTACAGCCATTATTTCTGTAATTATGAGGAAATAACCCTAATTGATTTGTATGTATGCATATTTTATTGTTTTTCTCATTTTCGCATATTTTTTATTTTATTTTTTTATACATAAAAGTATTAATAAAAAAATTTAACACTTTGCTTAGAGTCTAAAAGAATCATTATCAATTATCCGAATATCAAAAACTCAACTAAACATTTCTGATAGAAAGATATATTATAATAAAGGTAATTTGGTATAAAAATATCTCTTTTTGAAATGTATTTTAAATATAATATATTAGCTGTTATACCAGTCTTCGCTCGGGATTTTAATTTTTCCTTTTAAATTAATTATGACAATTATAATATTTTTACATTTTATTTTGTTATTATTTTTGGTGTTGAATAAAAATTTAAGCTCAGTCTCTCCCTTCCCCTCAAATAAAAATAGATAGATACACCGTATAAGTATATATATATCACGGTTAATGATAACATTTGGATGATGTTAACATTAGCAATTGAAAATGAAAAAAAAAAATATTAATATTAACAGCTAGGTATGCGAGTTTTTTAAATCTTGGATAATAATAAAGGAACATTATCCGGATAATATAACATCGGTCAATGCATTCTGGATGTCATAAAAATGATTATAATAGTCACCATTGACACAATTTCGTTTTTTATAATAATTAATATTATGTTCTTTACAAGTAGTTAGCTCAAATGACTCGCACCACTGAGTATGTATCTACCTCAGAGAATAAGGGTGACTAAAACAATAAATAATAATTAATAGTAATAAATAAATGTAAAAATGTTAATTAATTATTATTTATTTAAATTGTGAAAAATATATAAAACTATATTATATGCAACCAGTTTTGAATTGCACAAAATGTTGGTTGATATACACTTACACCTATTACTATCACATTTATTCTTATATGAACAGTATTGAACACATTTTATATCCCTGACCCTCTTCTTTATAGTTACGTCTGACATTTGGCTCACAATTTATTTTAATGATTTGAATAAATATATACACCTCATCTACTGAAGTTACAATGTAATTCGAATACTTAATCACTATTTAAATCATCTAACGAGTTCGTTGAAAATTTGTGTTTTGGATTATTTAAATGTTTTCAAGAGTATCTAGTAAAATTTATAACAATGTTAGCATTAGTTAAAATGTTAAAGTGTTAAGTCGATACATACTGATTTTTGTTTGAACTTTAGGTACGCACAAAAGAAATTGAATAATAATTTATGACGTAGACTAAAACCATATTCAATGATTGTCACTATAGTATACATATATATTAACACTTTAACCTGAATGTATGAACTTTAAAAAATAACATTACCCAATATTTACCGGCTAGTGTTAACATAATGGCAATATTATCTAATTGCTAACGTTACCCGTAACATATACATCGTATAAATTATAATGTACACTATATACCGTATAAGTATTTTGTTATTTTCTTAGCATTTGTACAAAACTGCATTCTGAATTCACATTATTTTATACATTGTATAAAAAGTAGTTTTTCTTCAAGCTGAAAAAATCAAAAAATGACCTCTCAAAAATACCAACTATAACCAATTTGGTATCATATTAATATAATATAACGCCAAAAATTTTAGTCGACTTCTTCTGGTCAAAAAGTTTCTTACAGAAACAAATTATAAACATCATTGTAAAATTAATAGTTTCCTCACTCCACTCAGAACCTAAAGACTAAAAGTATTTAAAATACATATTTAAGTACTTGAAAATTATTTAAATACATTACATATCTGAAGTCTGCTACGTATTAGTAATAATAAATAACTAGGTACTAAGATTTGACTAAATTCATAAACAAACAACCATTATCTATTTATCTATAACTAAAATACCTCATAGTTAATATTGAAATTATATTAGTCATGCTTTGTTTATAATTTTCTTTTAACTTTCATACGAATTACACATACAAACAAAATTACAGTTTTTTGGAACTTTTGAATACATAATATACAATATACAATATACAGTATATTATATATTATATTTATATATACAGTATAGGTATCGTTATATTAAGTGGTCAATTGAGTTTGAATTTTTTTTGCATTTTTTTATTGAAAATCTAAATATAATATTGGAGTTGAACTTTAAATAAATAAATAAACTTTAAATTGTACATTCAAATCAAATTGATCCTATTTTAATCTTTTAAATTATGATAATGTGAAAAATCATTATATCTATGGCTACAGTCGGCTCTTTAAAAATGAAATAAAATAAAATATTTTTAAATGTAATTAAAAAACTGTAATTATAAATCAAATAACAAATACTATTGTATAATACATTATTGTATAGGCCAAGGTACACATATTCCAGTCATGGTTAATATTATATCACATCCACTTTAATTTAAATTGCACAACAATAGTCAATATTGTGCTGCTATAATATAATAATGTAGTCTATACAAATTGAACTTATTATTTGATACACCTATTTAATTTATAGTGTTAATTAATAAATAAACACTTATAGTGAAATATTGACCAACTCTTATTAGTTTAATGACATTATTTGTTCTTGCTACCTACTATATACCTATAACCATGTATTATATCTTTTAAATAAACACAATCGACTGCATTATTAATATTGCCATTTGTTTAAAAGTTTTAATTTTTCGTAAGTAGGACGTAGGGTATTTAGTTATAAGATATATCAACGACAAACTGAGTTTAATGTAATTCTATTAAGTCGAATAGAACACGATTTTTTACATTAAACATAATATAATATACAATGTCTTTAGATAGTTAGTTAAAATAAAGGATAAATGAGAAATGCATTTTATACGGATCCTCGAATCTAAAATATAAAATATTTAAAAATAAATAAATTCGAAAACAGACCGATGTGATTGGTTATTTATAAATAAAGTAGGTAGGTATATTATATATATATATAAAAAAAAAAATCTTAAATATAATTTTCGATATATATAGATAAGCTATTCTTTGAACAATACCTACATATAATTACATTGCTAAAATGTATGTACTTGACACCGATCCTTACAAAATTATCCTGCGTGAATACTTAATACGCACACAGTTGTAGAAACAATTAATTAATGCATTAAGCGCACAAACATTGGACGAATATTAATAAATTATTTGCAAATGTTTTATTTGAAAGCGAAGGATTTTTGTCTTTCGAAATTTTAACGTCGTTAATTTAAAGACGCGAGGATTTTCGCATTCACTGGCACGTCCGAGCAATAAATTTGTAGGCATAAGTAGATGGACAATAGGCACGTCACATAATATTACAATAAAACAAAAAAAGATTTATCGTTTTAAGTGTCCTATATAATATATTAAAAATATTATAATAATATTAGGTCTGTACAAACTGGATGATTTAATCAATTTGTTTGTCGTATACTAAAAATTGTAGTAATTTTCACTGTAATTTCAAGATAATAGTTATAATGGCAAATATATAGGTACTCATGTTCGAACACCAACAATAAGGAAATTATTTTCCATAGTGTATTAAATTTTTTTGCTTTTGATATGTGAATTCTAATGTATATAAGTACCTAAGTAAAATAGAGTTCAATAATGTTTGAATTATTGATGCAAAATATATACTCGATTAATCATAAATAATACGTATCTAAAGCAAAATTATTACCACCTAAAGCTGTAATTTTTTTACAAGTGGTATAGGTATAGTGTTTTTGTGAAAACAGATAAAAATGCTAAAGGATTAATTCCTATAAGAAGTTTAAAAAGTGACATCCATTTTTCTTAAGAAGTTTAATTATTTTACAAGTCGGTACCTATCATAAAATGTTTGGTGCGTCTTTTGTATATTTATACACTATGTATTCTATAGAGTATTATATAGAATATTCAATATAGAGCGTTTTATAACGTTTTATATAGGCTTTAAAATATTATTGTGATAAAACATTTTGTTTTATTAAGCGACAGGATTGTTGTTTTCTATTTCAGCCAAAAGATTTATGAATTTATTTAATAGTTAATGAATTTTCATATAATATACTCGTAATAAAACTGTAAAATGCAAAATACATGTTATATGTGCAATATCTAATAGTATAGGTTTTAATTTCAATGTGTTTGACGTTTGTTAAGTATATTTATTTTTTATGTTTGAAATGATATTTTGTAGGCTACAAATGTGTTTCAGAAAAAATATAGGTACTATTCTAAAACAAAAGAATTTGGGATCTTTTTTATGCACTTATCGTAGTTTTGGATTTTTTTTAATTTTTGGGTAAATTTCTATGGTTTTATGGAAATATAGAAAACAATTTTGACCTAAAGTTTTTAACAAAATCTAACGAGTAAACAACATTATTATTTTATTTTATTTTAACAACAATAATAAAAAAAAATTAATATCAGGTAGTATACAGTTAGTCTATACTGACACGTGGCCTGTTTTTCGGAAAGTACCCACGATTAAGATTGATTAAGATTACATATTGTATATTAAGCCGGGTTTACATTGGAGCGACAAAACAGAAAAATTTTAATTTCGCGACAAAACAAACGCCAACATTTTAGAAACAAAACTAAAACATTTTAGAAACAAATTTGTCGTCAACCACAAATTGTTTATGTTTTTAGAAACATTCGTGGTCCAGTCGGCTCCGAAAAAAACCGAAACAGTTTTTGTTTATTTTGTGTCTCAGAATTGTTTGTTGTTTTTAGGTGATAGTAAAGATTGCATTTAATTTGAGCAAAACTCAAAATAGAGTGAATTATATTTATTCTTATACAATTATATATATACATATATATATTATATTTATATGCTTACCTATTGTTATCTATAGAATTATTAAAATAAAATAAATGGATATAAATATTTAGGTAAATAATAATATAAAAATAGTTAAAGTTCACGAAACTTACTGGACGCACAAAATCACTTTGATCACTATACGACAGTTGACCAAATACTAAAATAAAATATGCTTATGATACGTTTATTAAAAAGAAACACATATCATGTTGCGTTTTTTAAAATTTAATTTAAATGTAAACAGTAACTTTGTGTTTTTTTTTTTTTTGTCGCAGTAAAGTTTTCGTTTTATTTTTGTTCTGTCGCTCAAATGTACACTCGGCTTTACATAATATTATTGTTTCTTATTTCAGTTAATCAATTCATTCGTTGTTTCGTTTAGTCGTGATTGTGTATTCGTATAGACCGTTTAACGTAATCCTGCGCTTATTATAAACCAACGTAAAATGACAACTTCGGTTAAACGTAAGAAAGTGACTGTAACAATCAATGAAACAAAAACTCCAAGCTTTATTTCGTATTGATGTTGGTGAATCATTAACGAAAATCGCGCAAGAGTTAAAAGTGGGTAAATAAACCGTTTCTGATTGGAAAAAAAATTGAAAATATTTGTTTAGGTAACAGACGCACGTTAAGAAAACCAAAAAACATCATTCCGTTTAATCTGGATTTTCAATAATCCGGATAGTGTCCGGTTCCATCAAGTCCGGATCAAAGGGACTCTACTGTAATTCCATAAAAAAAATGGTTCGAGAAATTTTAAATTTTCACAGAGAATGTTATATTATATATTAGGCACATCCAAAGGTACACAAGATGTACACCATACATTTTTCAAAAATGTTCACAAATTTTTTTTAAATAATACGTCAGTATACCTAATATTAAAAAATATAATAATTATGCAGCATATACCTATGACCATGTGTTTCCAAACATTTTTGAGTGTTACCCTAAACATTTTAATATAAATTTATCTACGATCCAGTCGTACCCATTTATACCAATACAAAAAAAAATGTCATTCATTATTCATATAAATATTTAGTTTATTATTTTTACACATTTCATAGATTAAATTTAAATTGGTAAAATTTATTAAAATCAATAATTATTTTTTTAATTTATAAAATAAAATAAATATATATATTTATATAATAAATGGAGTAACATTAAACGTAATGGCTATTTTGATGTTGTTGGTCAAGTTGATTTCCATACTTGGTTTTTATTACCATTAAAACAATAATCCTGCTTTACATAAACAAGTTATTGGATACAAAAATAAAACTTATTTGCTTCTCTTAAAGAAGTTATTAATTTAATAGTGGTACAAAGTATATTTAGTTGCTGTTTAACAGTTTACTAATTTAAAATAAAAATCAGCATTTTTATAATATTATTATTTACAGTTATGAGTTAAAATTATTTTGTAAAAATTAAATTTTCAAGCAATTAATATGAAAAAATAATAATAATTATCATAAAAATACTGATTTATTTATTTTTTTGCGACCCTCTATAAAAACAAGCGCGACCCTATTAAGGGTCGTGACTACAAATTGGAAACCACTAATATACGTATTACATCACGAGTTAATTTATTACTGCTTTAAAATTCATAAAATATCCACTACCAACAGTATTTTTAGATTTTTGTTTCAGTTTCCAGAGTATAAACGATTTTTATGTTTGGGCGTTTTTTTATTTTATATTCATCAAAATTAAAAAATGTATTTGTTTAATGAATTTTTTGAAGTTATTATGTCATAAATGCGTATTTTTTTATGGAAAACATTTTTTTCATATTAAAGACATTAGAATCTGAGTTCTAATAATAAACAAAAATAATAATAGATATATACATATATATATATAAATTAATCTTTATTCTAGTCCTTACACTATATATTGTTTCTGTCGGTATTCTTAAAATATAATTTTTGTATTGGCACATTGCAAATATCAATAGATCCTCAAACGAATTGTCAAAATATATAATATTTTTGAAATATCCGTCGGTTTCAATGTCACATGTTTTCTATTAAAATACGTATATATATATTTATATATATATATATATATATATATATATATATATGGTATATATACATATATTAAAAATTGTAAAGGATTTTGAAAAGGTATTCTAATGAGTCGGCATAGGATCTCATCTCTGTATTTCTGTATATATAAAGGTGAAAAATTATATCGTTGCGTTGTCGTGTTGTAGTATATAATCACAATCACAATACACTAATTCATAATATAAGTAGTAGTATAGATTAAAATGCACGCAATAAAGCATATTATACATTATACATATATTATTGTATTTTGTATATTATATACTGCGCACAGTGATGGCAATCAAGGTCGATTCAATCATTTTGGCGTATAAACATGTACTTTTTTATAGTTTTTTAAATATAAAAAAAAAAATAAAAATAGAATCATAATAAATTGGTTTTTGTATACCTACAATTTTGACAATATATATATATATATATTATAAATTTGATTATGTAGGTACAAGCACTGTGTACGTACTCTTATAGTATTCTGTATTTGAAATGTCAAAAAAAGTGACGACCAAATCACGTGTCCATATGTCATATTGTTGTGTTAGCAGTTAGATGGTATATATGGACGACACGGCGTTCGTTTTATGAGTACCTACTACCCATGTATAATGTGTATATTGTATGTTATTGGCATCGAAAATCCCATTTTGTCTGGGAAGGGCATCAACTATATTTTCACATATATATATGGTACAGTGGTACACTGATAACGCGGAATACGATAAAACACTCGGAAACAACCACTCACTTCCTGATACACCGGATTTGCACAGGTCGTGTCGTCGACGGGCACATAAATGCGATGTCTTGACGATAGATAAGATACATACCTATTGTACATATATGAGCAGTCTATATATACATATATACACGACGGCGTGCTAGGTTAACAAGTGGTTTTGCGCCAGAAGGTTAATGCGCAGGATATTATATACCTAACCTACGTATCTCGTGTATAGAATCTTTGGAATAATAAAAATAACTCGATTACAGGTAGCAATAAAAAAAAAAAAAAAAAAAAAAAAAACAACCGTAATGTTATATTAAAGTCGCGACACCGCTGTACCGGCAGTTAGTTCTGTGTTGACTGCGGTTCGAGAAGGTTGACAGTTTTCATATTTTGACTCGCCCGAAATTGGTAGACACACGGAGAGCGGTTTTTGGAGTTTTAATTGTATTATTCGATCCCACCGAGAATATAATTCAAGCCAAACCGATTGCAGCTACCCCTTTCCCCGAGCAAAATCATACTATATTCAGCAACCCGTTTTCGAGCCGTACTGTATTAAACGAATTATTTATCAGGTATATCAATTATTTCTATTATTATTACTTGTACGTACATTTTTCCCCCAAATTTACATACATATATAAGTATATACTATATTATTGTTATTAATACCTTATTATAGCCATGTAAGGTGTTTAACACTATTTATATATATACCATCTAGACGATCGTGAAATTTATAAAATATAAACGGTTTTTTTTCCCAACAATAAATTGGACAGTGCATATTATGACATATAATACTATCGTAAAATATTTTAGATGTTCTAATCGCTTGTGAGTAAATGTAAATTGATAATTTTTTAGAGTTTATCATTCAAATTGTATATAGTATATTATAGTTTTATAATTATATGAATAATATAATTTTAATAACCACCCATTTCATTTGACGACAATTTGATAGGTGCTGCAATGACGATTACAAACGATTACCATAAAAAAATACGAGAAAGTAATAATTTCGAGTTTATCAATATATAATACTGATTGGTACCTATTATAGTATTACATATACATCCGAACATACTTGAACACTCTTGAAAAATGAATCATAACAAAATTTATTTTCATTATTATATCCACGTGGGCCTTTAGTACTATATAGGTATTAAGATTAAAGTGTAATAGTTGTCGAAGTGTATACATATATAAGTGTTTTTATAATTCATGAATAAAATATAGTATGAAATATGTATAATATGCCTAATAAATATTAATAGTAAATAATAATGTATTTTTAAAAATATTTTATATAGACATTTCTTTTACTTATGCCAGAGTAATAAAATCACGTCTAAATTCGTTTTGAAAAATATTCTAACGACGAATTTAAAATCAAAATGTTTCAAACAAATTTAAAACATGCCTATATTCAAAAATTCGTATATAAATATCATTAAAAGGATGTCACAACAAATTAATTTTTAATGAAAAATTCGGAATACCATTTTTATCAACTTACTACAAATATCTATTCAAAATATGAAACAAAAAATAAATTATAGATAACAACATTATCCATATAGTATCTATAGGTAATCATTTTTCGATATATTAATTTAAAAAAAAAAATTTTCATTTTAAAATTGTATTTTTTTTAATAATTTATAAAACGTACATATTTAAATACACATATCGAAAAATGGTTACATATAAGGTGCTAGATAATGTTTTTGTAGTCAACTTTTCGTTTTGTATTTTATTATATCTTCAATAGTTGATACTTGATAATGTTAATAGTATCGATTATATTGAAAATGTTTATATATTTATATATGTATGCACATATAATATATAATAATATATATAACTTAGAAATGTGAAAGTAATATTTTAAATACAATTTTATAAGTAAATCATAAAAACGAAAATATTACAAATAATATTACATGGGGTCTACAATTATTAATTTACTTTAATAATGCTTATAAACATTTATCAATTGTTAGATTTTCATTTTTCTTAATTTTGCCTATATAGAACTTCTTTAGACATCCTCTTAAGAAATAATAGTTTGTATTGTAGATCCTATACTTATATTAAATATACTGTTATCAGTTGGCAGTTGGGAACTATAAAGTACCTATCTATATGTGGGGGGAAAACAATACCATTTTCACATTAATACATCGATGACAATACAAATATTAAATTAAATACGTACTCCACCTATGTGTGTTCTTTGCTATATGGAAAAAAGGAAGAAATCATTTTCATTCGGTTTTTTGTAATAATTATTATAATACTCATCGAGCATTATATACATAAGCATATATACACATACATAATATATATGTATATAAGTGTATATACACTATAATAAGATGATTTTACGTTTTAAATAAAAGTTGAATCGTTCTTAAATTTTTTCTTTGAAAAAAACCTACATATATATTTATATATATATATATTTGCATCAATACAACACGTAGGTACATTAAATTTAATACATGTTTAAATCAATTGTTCTAACAGTTCTTTATACAAAATAGTAATGAATAGGTGCGAAGAGTATTATTAATTTCCTCGTGCATACCTATGATACTACAGATTATTATATACAGTCATCTCTCAAACAGATGCATAAATATTATAATGGAACATAAAAAGCCAATATTAATTAACTGCCTACCGGTATTGATGTAAAAATAAAAGTATGATTGAATGAATATGATTTTTTAACGCACATTTGTTTACCATAATGTAATTTATAAAAGAGGCATTTCAGGAAGGACTTATATAAGTAGGTACCAGGTACCTCATGTATATAACCTACCTACTTTGTATATATAATAAAATACAGTTTGCATTATATGAACTTGGTAAACTAAATAAAAATACATATATTGGAAAAATAATGTACATTTTGTAAAAGGAAGGAAATAGTAATAATTGTATAATATATATATATGTAATATGTTATAATATATACCTGAAAAAATACTAGTAAAAATGTTTTTAATTTTTTTTTTATTCGAATGCGTATCTATATTGTACCTATGTAAACTGTAATATTATAAGGAAAGAGGTGCAATTATTATAGTAATAATGTAATAATGATAAAGGAAGTAGGATTCAGTCGAACTGTTTTAAAATTGGTGGTTCAAATTCATATCTTGAACCAAGTGGCAACAACAGACATTTCGGTAGGTACTTAACTCCAAAATACAATTTTAAATAAAGTAATTATGGGCCATTTATTCAGAAACTCTGTACATTTTATTATATCCTATATATTCCCATATCAATTAATGTTGGCTATATATACAAGTACCTACCCAGAAGTTTATTTCTTATAATTATAATTCGGTAGTATTATAATATCTTATACTTCAAGGATTTCTGGTTTGAAATCCTTTTAATTTACTGTCAGCGACATACTGCAGAACAAATTATTGTTATATTATATATGGCCATATTTAGAGCATAATATTATAGATCATTCATGGATAAAACGACTTATGAATAATACGTGCAGTGATAGAACTTGACCCTCGCGAACAAAATATACTGAACATTCACCGTGATAAATCCACAGTTCATTGATATAATATATTATATATTATACATATATATGGAGTAGATAATTATACTTCTAAATTTTATTACATTGATGATTTCTTGATATTTTTAATAATTACGTCGTCGCTACAATAAAAGTCTTGTCAAGTATTCAAATACTTTTTTAGTATATTATATTATTATGTACATGCCTGTATGTAGGTAGATATTTTTCAACAAGTAAATATTTATGTACACAATATTAAATTATTTTTTTGTATTATTTTTACATGTTTTTTTAGTTTTTATATATTTGAAAATTGAAAACATAAAATACAAACTATATACATCAAATATTGTTTGATTTTAAAGTTTTCGAAATTTAATTCTATTTTCTTTTAGTAGCATTTTTTTTTATAACAGTTACTACTTTGTAATCTATTATCTATTTTATATAATATGTATATAGGTATATGTAGGGTCCGAAAGTCAATATAAGTATTGAATATTGAGCGATGACATAAGCATTTTTTATACCTTAAACATAGCCAAACAATGGTTTCCTATAGCTAAATGTGTGTTTATACTTTCTATCGCTAACGAAACTAAATGAATAATAATTTTTATTTTATATTTTTCAAAGTTTTTTTGGTAATTTTTATATATTTTTCTTGGATTTAAAAAGCAATAATGATTGTAATTTGAATTCACAGTAAGTATAACTATGTATAAATATACGTTAACGAATTTAATATATTACTGGTATCTATATACAGTATATAGTATTAGTAAATATACTACCAAGTGGTAAAAAATCAATTGATTTTTACGATTTGTATATTAAATCCAGTAACTCAAAAATAAGTTATAATAAAAATCTATTTTTAATGCTCAGGTAGGTACTAATCTAAATAACCAATTTTAATTTAGCAATGTTTTGAATTTTTGATGTATTTTTTAACTTTTTAGTCAAACATTCATTTTTAAGGGAATTTTCCTATGGATTTATTTTAGGTCGGCCCATATGTGTAACTTATTAACTGATACAAGATACCAGCTACTACCTATAAATTATGTCTAAATATTCCAAGATATTAAGCAAACGTGAATAAAAAATATTTAGTAAAATTAATTAGGTAAGTTAAATTAACCTAAAATAGTTAACAAAAAAATAATTTTAACTCGTTAAGTTTAAAGTTAAATTCAATTTTAAAAAGTTTAATGTTTTTGTTTTTTTGTTATAAAAAAATTATAATAATAATTATTTAAAATGATTCAACAAAATATAATAAATTGGCCCATATTTTATATTTTAGAAGATTAGGCACTCTCACTATTATATTTGAATTTGATTAAAATATATGTGTAATGAATTGACAAAAATCGTTCTCCTCGAATGTGTAAAATTGAATGAAAAAATTATTTAAAAAGTTTAAAAAAATGTATAACTATATCACTTATTTTTAACTTTTTAATTAGTTAATGCCCAATTTTTCCTATACGTT
Organism: Pemphigus obesinymphae; assembly: GCA_025469235.1. NCBI lineage: Eukaryota > Metazoa > Arthropoda > Insecta > Hemiptera > Aphididae > Pemphigus > Pemphigus obesinymphae. Next base: position 17,635 of record JAIPRL010000813.1, on the reverse strand, counting down.
AATATAATTTGCCATATACAGTGAAAATGTTTAACCTATATATACACGTATTATCGTATAATACCTATAGGTACATTAAGTAGGATTGATTCGAAGTCAAAATGTATTTTTTATTAATAATTATAATTAATGAAATATATTTATGCCTATATAATATTCGGAACGTAAATTTTCATTATTTGACAATTATTTAGATATTCCGTATTCTATTAATTAGAGTAATTAATTATTAATAATTAAAAACTATTGGGAAATATAGAAATTTTAATTATACTTATTATACTAATTGTACTTATAATAATATATAATAGTCTGGGATCTGATGAAAATAAATTTTATACAAAACAATAAGCCGATTGGAGATTTAATTGAATTGTTTAATAAAATACGCTTTAAAAATGTTTTTGAATACTTTTGCAATAGATGCATTTTTATAAGTCTATATATGTATGTATTTGAATCCTTTTTTTTGTAAATACAATATTCATATATATGCAGTATTCTAAAATAGTATTCCTATTTCTTAATAACTATATTAACTACAACTATATACAACAGCAAATATGTAAGTAATTTGATATTTACATACAATCCGTTATATAGGTATAGATATTAATTGTTCTTGACACTATATAATTCAAGCTCAGGCCGTATAATATACTCGTATTATACCTAATATTCGATATGTCGTTTGCAACGTTATTTAAACAGAAATTATAAACCCTTTGATTTCAACATAATGAATAATTTACTCGTCTATTACCTTACTGGGAATAATATATCTACCTATACGTTTGATGTTCGTAGGACATGCATTTTCCATAATTTAAACGTACCTCTACCTATACTTTGCATATACAAATATTATTATTCGATTAAAAGTTATTTATACAAATTTCTTCATACACGAGTAAATACTTATTTATTTAATTTATTAGATAGGTACGTGTTTTTTTCTGGATTATCAAAAACGCTGAAAAATTATATGTAATTCCCCAGAACATTCGAAATAATTTCTATACATTATAATATTATCAACTATTTAGGTTATTGTCCGTCAATTATTATATAGGTATAGTTTAGTATATTTTTCTCTCTTTAATAATAATGTCTTAACAGTTCATATCAGTCGTTATTATATTAATTTGACTGAAATAGGTATTTGATTAAGCACATTTTTTTACTCGTAACTCTGATTATTTTTTAAAAAAAAAAACGTTCGACGCACGTCATCTGTACCTACACAATATATATTATAATAATAAATGTGTTTAGACTGTATAAGAGGTATTTTTGTTGGTTTTTTTTTTTTTTATTCTACTTCTAATCTGAGCAGATGGGAATATACACAATGTACATACGTATGTTATAGTATGATCGCATGGGAATACTTAATATATTATGTAGCATTGCTGCAGACATTGAAATATGCACAATTACTCCTGTATAATATTTTGAATAATAAATTATAAAACGTATTTTTTGTTGTAAGTCTGTTGTGCGCATACTAAATAGCACTAATTAACGCAATAACCACTTTTCTCGGGAAGATGATCACAACCATTTCCGTTTGGTTTTACCACATTTAAATTCCGTATTTGCGGTTTTTATTTCAAAATATTTCAATAATATATTTATATGGAAATGGCAATAAATAAAAAAAAGTAGCAATAATAAACTGACACTGACATTGACATTGGTGGAAACAACACACAGCTACTATATAGCTTTAGCTATAAGTACTCAACCATGAATCTCAAAATGAATGCGTTTAAATATTACAAAAAAAAAAAAAAAATATATTGTATTATTATATTTGTTTTGATACAAAATATCAATTATATTTTATAAGTTTATAAAAGAATAATAACATGTCGGTATTGTGTTTAAAATAAATAGTTTTAAAACTAAATCATATTTCTAATTAATTAATAAATTAATTAATTAATTTGAATTTCAAATTAAAAGACTAATATTATAATATTTCTATATAAGCTTAAATAATCGCTGCAGTTATAATCGTTACTATTGTTTTATTGTATATGTTTATTACCAATTATTATTTTTAAAATACCCAATAATGATTTGGAACGAGTGTTTAAGGATTTTTAATTCAAGGACAATTCGGGGTTTATCAATTTATTGTATATATTATATTGTGTTTCTTTATTAATATTAATCATTTAATAAAAATTAATTCATACCTATAATACATTTATAGTTCCCATAACACTCACAATTTATAGCTCAAGATAATATTATTATATTAATTCGTTATTAATATAATATTACCTATTATTTTTAATTTGAACTATATAATATACATAAATAATTTAGGGTTGAACCATACCTAAGCCCACATTATATTATAGGTACTCAATAATTTTAAACTACAATTATCAATTATACCACGATCGTGTTACCATAAATAATATATAATTTTCTTTCATACGTATAATCTTAATCATAAATAAACTTTCTGCACAAAACACAATTCGCGTAGTAGAAGTAGGTATCTAGTTCAATTCAATTAGATTATATAATAAAATATAAAACAATAAACGGTTAAAGGGTTTTTAATACTTCGATAACAAATTTATATTGTTCTGTTTTATTATTGATTGTATTTAAATTCTTATAGCGTAAACCCGATAAATTGCATACATGATATTGCATTAATTGTCAATAAAGTATAAGTATTAGTTTAGTATAATTCGGTAGTCAGTAAACAATTTATAAATTTATCTAACAAAAGAACAAAAGGGTATAATTTAAAAATAATGATCATCTATTTGTTTATTTATTTTGATCATCCATATTAATAATTGCACTCTTTTACTCGCGTAGAGGTCAACCATAATTTAAATAGGTACCTATATTTATTTGATGTTGATAATTAAATTAATTAAACAAACTTGACTTTGGTTTTAAATACGAGTAAATGCATAATAAGTAAATAATATTATTGATTTTCGATTTTAATATATCTTTAAAGACCTTGTCATATTATTATATTAGATACCTATTGTACATTTGTAATAGGTAGGTACTGTATTTTAAAAATAATCATTCATTTTATAAGCAATTGTTATTAAATTGAAATTGTTAATTAATACGCATTAATATTATAATATATCTTTAACATTCGAATAATAATATTCTAGGCGTGATTTCGTGAATACAAATGACTACGTTAGACGTTATATTAACTGCAGGTATTAATGGCTTAGGTATGTTACAGCTTACACGTTTATCAATAATAAGCTAAATCAACAGAACATTTTGTTAATACCATCAAGAATAAATGATTATAGTGATGATTAATGAACAGCTTAATTTGAAAATATTGTGTATTATTCTGTGTAAATTTCGAAATAATTAAAAAGTATTAAAATAATTTTTTTACATTTTATAAATATTAAAAGTTAGCTTCACATTTTAAAATCGTACTATGTAGAAACGTAAATAGTAGTGTTTTTAAAAAATTTCCAGGAAGGGTAATATAATATTTTAAGAAAATTGTTCGTTCCGTCAAATTTCCCTAAACATTATTCTACTTTCTGGAATATTCTTTTAAGACTATTGTACTTTTTTTACTGCTTGAGTTTTGCGTATACATTTACTCGTACCTATAAATTATTTTTTTCCAAACATTATTATGTTAAACATATTAGTTATTAGGTAGGTCTTCCTATTTGTAAGTCAATTTGAAAACTTTGGAAACCATATTTTGACAAAATAGGAACTATTAGTAAATAATTTATAATTAGTTTTAAAATATTTAAAAATATTATACAAACATAGGTAATTTGTTATTATATTATAAAAATCAATGTTAGGTGTACTAAGAAATTGACGTAATTTTAGAGAGAATGAAGGGAAAAGTGAAGGATCTATGGGGGCAGTGCCTCTTTTTTAATCTGCCTAGGAACTATAAAATAATGTATACATTACTACCCCCGATACATATTAAAGAATGTCTATTTTTCAAGTTCGAGTAAAATGATAAATAGTCGGAATTTCTTTAATCATAAATATTATACTCTCAATGTTAGATACAAAATTCATTTGGACGAATGATTTTTTTAATCGATATTACAGGTAGATAAAAAAAAATAGAATTAGTTTTTTATCCATTATTATAAAACATGTAGTTTAGGTGAGGAGATTTTTCGGTCAGTTTTTCCCTATTTTTTACCTCATTAGTAAGGTATCTATAAAATGGTAAGAGCCCATAGGGCGAACTGTTACATTTTTTTTATTTTTGTGAATTACTTTTTATTAGTATAACAAAATTACTCATTTTTTTAAAGAAGTAGATAAACATGTAACCAATTGAATTTTCTGAAATTATAATGTAATTAAATATTTTTAGTAAATGAAAAATGTAAAAAAAAAAAAAAAAATCTCATATATTATGTAATGCATATTGATTATAAATCAGAAAAACTCAATTTTAATGTTAATTTTGATATTTAATATATTTATCAATTTCTTAAACTTATATTTGTGAATATCTCCTTTGGTAAATTAAGTAAGTGATTTCGGAATATAATTTATGTATGTACAACATAATACAAACTAATTCCAAAATAATGAACTAAATAATAAAATAAATCTTTATTACACTTTCCTTGGTAAATACATTAAATACATAATGTATAAAATAATAATAATGGCATACCTATAATGAAAATTATTTTTTTTAAATATATAACTGCAACAATTAAAAAATAAAAATAAGCCGGTCAGTAGGGGGTGGAAGCAACACTTCACTTGTTGGGTAGGATACATGGTGAATATATTGAATTTGAAAGCAATGATAAATCATTTGTTTCCAAAAAAAAAAAAAAAGATTCTGAGCGAAGCTTCGATGGATATACTTGAAAATTACTGCAGATTATACTAATAATATATAATATAATGAACAAAACATTTTGAAAAAAGTGCAAAAGATTATTTGGATTCGAACCGATGGGGGTCATGATCGGGGTGCGCATGACAACACAGTCAGCTCCCACTACAATACGTAGATCACTGTTGAAAATATAACAAAATATTAAACGAATGTTATATAAACGTTAAATTTCAATTTTTTTTACCAAAAAGTACATATTTTACAAAAAAAAAAAAAAAAAAAAAAGCGAAAAATCGAATTCTCCTGTAAAGTAGAAATTGGAAATATAAAATATTGGCTATTAAATATTATAATATTATTATACTGACCAATTTTTTTTTGTGTGTAGCTAGAATAACATAATTTTAATACTGTATTAAATTTCTAATTCAGGTCTTTAAACCTAAAATCAAGACTATTTGATTTAAATGACTTAAAAATAAAAATTGCTAATATTACCCAAAATTAGGAAAAAAATTTCCAAATATGTTTGCCTTCATAATGTGCTAATATATCTATTTAGTGAAAATGTCAAGTTGATAGATCCATTATTTCTCGAAATTCGAACATATTTCATACGGAAATGTCAAAAAAATTGAATAGGTATTCAAAAAATTAAATGGCTATTAAAAAATATTGTACATTCTGATTTTTGTAACTTTTTTGTATATAGCTAGAACGGCGTACTTTTAACACTGCATTAAATTTTCAGGTCCTAAAAACTAAAATTAGCTCTATTTTGAATTAAATGTCTCAAATTTGCATATTACTATAAATAGCCTAAAAATAGGTAAAAATTTATTAGTATTAATATTTTAACTATATATACGTTTGTGGTGAAAATTTCATACCACTAGCATCAATATTTTCAGTTATAATTAATTTTACCAAAATCGTGTTTACCGATTTTTATGTTAATTTTTTGATAGTTTTTTCTTACGCGTTTATCGAAAAAATTTAAAATTACCTCTCTAAAGTACCAACTAGATGAAATTTACTACCGGAAACTGGATAAGATTGTAAAGATCCGAGAATTCCTTCTGATTATAATTTTGTACACACATATAAAAAAATAAATAAAAACACATAATTGTAAAACCGATATACATTCCTCGTTTCACTCAGAGTCTAATAATTGAAATTTTTAATTATTGATATTATTAATACAAAATGATAATTGTTTAAAGTTTAAATATTGTTTAAAGTTTACCCTGTAACAGTTCGTCTAACCCAGTTATTTTAAATAATTTTAGTTGTAACACCATAAATATTTTGTGCAGAACAATGAAATTCTTATAAAGTATTCTTTACATGTTGCAGATTGCAATGAGTTAAAAAAACCTACCATGAATTTTTAATTCGCGTTCAATACTACATAATTAAAAACATTGTATTGTTATTACTTATTTTTGGTAAAATAAACGGTTTTGTTATTATAATTTTAATGAAATTTGATAAGGACTGTGATAATCAAAAATCGATTGCATATGATATAGAAAGCGATAATTTGGTTAAAACATATTGGTGTTATCCACATTATAATATAAATAATATTGTCATCGTAACAGATTACCCCACGCTCCCCTATTAAATCAAAAAATACATGTATATATCACAATGATTTTAAAATTAAATAATGGAATGATATAGTTGACAAAAAGTATTTATTATCTAGGTCTAATGTCTAGCCTATAAATGTTATTTTTATAGTCACGTATTTAGAGAAAAATATAAAAAGAGGGGCTACTAATTATGATAATTAATCTAGACGTAGTTTATGAGGCTTCAATAATTACTAAACATTTAGAAAATGGAAAACCATAATAAATAACGTAGGTGTCTCTTCACTTAATCATAGCCATGCGTGTTATCTGATTCGTGTACAGCACGCGTTGAAAACATAGGTACTATTACACGATTATTGTTTATCCCTATTTACACCTAAATTATTCAATAGTTTTAAAGTGTTTTGACAACATATTTATGACTGATAAGTTTTTGTTTTAAAGTCAATCGATTAAGAGTAATAAAATAATACTCTTGAAATGTACATCAATTATTGCATTAGAGATAATGCGTATACAAATAAGAGTAAATAAATTAGCGATTGATACGAAAATATGCAGTAGTATCGTGCAAACCGAGTATCAGAAAACATTACAACATTATATTATTGTTAACAATTATGACATATAAATTTTTATCTAAATTAGTGCTTAAGACGTAAAGCATTCAGGCATTCGACGTTTTTTTTTTTGCATTCCAAACGTGAAAAACATCGATTTGTAAATTATTAATCAAATTATAGTACATTAAGTGAGAGAACTTACCGCAAGCAAGTTTATAATACAATATTACCATCAATAACCATATTATAGTAAGTAATACTGTAGTTATATCATTTTTTTTTTTTTCTATAAATAATTATTAGTATGAAATGAAAAAAATAAAATATTTTAAATGGTATGATTTTTAAGTATATATACTTACCTATATATATATACACCATATAATCTAAAATAAGTTTATGTAAACATTTAAATCTCAAATTATTTATAAAAAAAATTATATTTAAACAAAATATCTTCCTATTTGCATTATTAAAGATTATATATAATTACATTTTATTTTAAATATTTACAATTAACAAATCACAATTTTACAAATATACGTTTACGAGACAACATTATATTGATATATATATATGATTATGAATGTAATTTGATCGATTCGATTTTAAACAAATTTATTTATATATCATATATTAGTTAGAATTTTAACGTTAATGAATTAGTAATATAAACCTATAGAATTATTTAGATTTAAATATTTCAAATAAATATACAAGAACAATTTACAGCGATGATCATTTTTTAACCAATATTTTCATAATTTCGCAATCATGTAATCGTGCTCCGTAATACTGTTGACTTGCGATAATTATTGTTAAGTAGAAGAAGAAGAAGAAGAAATATCCTTAGAAGTTAGACCATATACAGTTAGTTAGTTGTTAAAATAATAAATTTATAGACATTTTTTCGTACTTATGTCAGAAAGTATTTACCTGTACTTGACAATTGATTGTTTAAATATTTCTTTATTCCTTGACAATCTCACGAGCCCCCAAGTCATTAATAATTTTCCGCATTCATAGACACTATAATTAGAATAGGCTATGCGGTTCGTTAAATTCATCAAAAATAATATTTTAACTTTATAAGAACTGTTTCCTGATGACTGTATTTATTTACTAATTACTCATAATTGTATATACACTGTCCTAGGTATATATTGAAATGCGTAATTTTGTTATTATTTTTAATACGCATAGTTTTACATACGCAGGCCGTCAACCTCTTTTGGACATTTTAAGGCGCAGAAGGAGTAAGGCATACAGATAGGCGTTTAAAAATTGGTAAAATTTTCCGAGTTTTAGATTTAAAATATTAATCGATATGCCGATATTTTGGCATATTATTGAACGAGGAATTGACCACTTTCAATTTATCAAAATAAGCCTATATTATAATATAGGTTATAAATAGGTTATATATATATGATGAATTATAAACTATTTAAAAAAAATTATGCCCTTTTTCTGTTCCTTACAAATTAACTTGTATCCTTAATCTCTTAAAAGACATTACACCTTCGAAAATAGGTCGAAAAAATGATTTCGTACTTTATAGATCATGAAGATTAGTATTATCATATAATATAGGTACACTAATAATAATGTATATATATACATTATTATATATATATATATATATCTTATAGGTCATAAGATAATATTTTTGATGTTTTATGAGAGCTATTTTTGTCCGATATTATTATTGTATTTTTTTACAACCCACATTATTGACCAAAGTAAAATTTGTAATTCTTTTTTAATGATCAACTATTAAATATATATGAAAAGTAGGTAACAAAAAAATGCTTCTACCAAAACACGAAATTATTGGTATGAAATACCGATATCAATAATCTAATACTATTTTGAAAGCAAAAATGCATAAGGTACGAAAACATGATTTTTTTTTTACAAAATAATTGATAAAGGTTAGGTTACAAATCTGAGTAAATACAAGAAATACATCTTTCAATTGTAATTTGTATAGTAATTTTGAATTAACCCCATAAATTGTATAAAAACCACTTAAAGCTACTTAAACAGTTAGTACCAGTAAAAAGTTATAGGTAACTATTTCATATTGTCTTAAACCATGATACTGTTACAACACAACAATATTTAAAAATCAAATTATATATTACCTGTCTGTCATATACATATATATATCTTGTTGATTTGAAAAAATAATTAAATAATTTGTTTATAATATAATATGTAGGCCAATGTGTTAGGTAGTAAAGGAGGCAAACGAATATAAATATTTTAAGCATACTAGTTGCCTCCTAAAGTATACGAATTACCTTCGATCTGTATCGTAAATAAAAAGTAAATTTATAATAATAGTCAGGTAATTCAAAATTATATACGAATCGCATCTCAAAAATGTCTAAGAATTACTCATAAATATTGTTGAAATGTACTTCCTATAATATGTAATAATCTTAATGATTTTTCACACAAAAAAATTTTAGACATCAATAATTGGTATACCTTTACTTTTTAAAGTACCTATTGTTGATTTGTTGTTCAGACTCAGTCAATGGTTTGTGATTATTGTGGTTATCAGGGAGACAATTCATATAAAAATTATCCGATTATTTAACCTCTGAAAACAAATAAGTGTATCCCCGAATATATACGCGAAATAATAAACATACTTTACTCATTTGCATATTATAGAAATTTAGTCAGAATTTCAAAAACATTTTAAAGTGAGTAAATGTATATTATCTCGTATAGGTATACCTATATGACTATGTATATATTCACTATTTTTCACATATTCTTATTCTCTCTTGATGATGCTATTGAGTCTCTCATTTAGTTTCGTTAATATAATATATACCTCATTTGAACCATTACAAAATATCTTATTTATATATTATAATATGTTATAAGAAATCAATAAAATTAGGTACATATAAAAGTATAAATAGGTATGTACTTATTAAAAACTTGTTTTAATAACATAAAACCAATAAAAACTTTATTAAAATGTTATTTTTAAACATATTTACTTCAACTTTTACCCAAGAATAAGTCTTAGTCAATATAATATATTATACTCTTTTTGGATCATGATCATATATCTATGTATATAAAATAAATTATGAAATAAATCTTGCTGTATAATTATATAGAAATTAGAATACAAGGATAATAAATACTTTTATCTTTTTGAATAAATCAAAACTAATTTTGGTAAGGGAGAAACATATATTCTGTATAATATTATATAATATATACCTAGTGATGAATTATCTTTTTTAATCAAAAAAAAAAAAAAAATCAACGAGGACTAAATAACGCAACGTTAAACACATTACATTTTTTTAAAATTGTCTATAGGTATTCTTTACTTTTTGTTTTGGCATTCCAACTGTCTTGTTGAATTATGTTTTTAAATGACCTTCAAAATAAATCCAAATTCCAATGATGTATTATGTCACATATATATATATCGTTAAGTTGTAATAATATATACATAACATTATTTAAATATTTACATCCATTGTTATAATGTATCGTGGACGTTTTTGTGCGAATTTTCACATTCGTATAAATAAAAAAATGCTATTCATACAGAATCTTAAATAACATTAAACAATGTGAATTACACTTTTAAAATTATTTTTTTCTACGCACATATTTAAAAATAACATTTACTATATTAGTTGTAGGTACTATAGGTACAATAGGTAAATTCTGATTTGTAAAAATTATGCACTTATTTTTACTAGTATTAAGTATATAATGCTATAATATGTAGTTATTGATTAAAATAATTTGATAATATAATTTACATACGAGTAAAGCTGGTAGACAAGATATTAATTAGAATATATCTTTTTTCACTTTATAGTATGTATAAAAAAAAAAAAATGAAACTGATGATCAGCAATTGATGGACATAAAATAATATATAATATGAAAACCACGTTCTATAACTTTGTTAACTTTCATATGAGTATGCTAAAACAAATATTTTTAATTAGTTATCGCTTTATACTCATAGGTCACAACTAACAGCGCTAATTATTATGCTATATAATAGTTAATTTATCTAATTTAAGAAAATACTAAAGAATAGTTGGTTAACTATAAAGTTTCACAAAATGATATACCTATATATATATATATTATTTCGTCATTTATGCTTTGCTCATTTAACAAATTAATTATATTTTTTAAAAAGTAATCGCTAGCCTTATACTCCAATATAGGTACATATTAATATATGCTCTACCTTTTAGTAAGTTCACCTGCATACTCGTAATGTTTTACGATGGACATAAACATTAAATGTTTAATTATATTACCACTATAATATAAATACGTGTAAAGAGTATTTAGAAAATAGTAGATACATTATATTATATTTATTTATTTAAATATACTTCATAATTAATACATTAATTATTGAATATATAATTTACGATTTTCTAATAAGTAATATTAATAATAAAGCCTGCAAATAGAGGCGATTAATTCATGTACAATACCCATTTATCCATAATATCGTATTTTTTGTTTAAAATTAATACAGTTATCTATATACGTTCTACACATCTACTTAGATATATTTCCGCACATTTGAAGTTTTCTCGTTTATAAAAAAAAGTTAAATAAGTGAACCTACAAAAATCATGTTGTCAAATTATATCTCTATTTAAGAAATATTTGTAAGTAGGTACTAGATAATGAATAAATTATTCAGGTACTTCTTATTTTAATAAGTGTATATTCAAATATATTTACAAATTATACATAATATAGGTATATTGTAGGTTCTTATGATAATTAAGAATTTGATATTTTTAAAATAATGAATTATTACAATAAGTTACAGTTTATTACATTTTAACTGAATATACCTTGGAACAAACAGTTAAAATTTAAAACTATTATTTTTTTTACTGGATTTTAGTCTAGGAATTTGATAATATCTTTGATTTATCTTTATGTCTCTAACAATACAACATATATTATAATACACATATTTCATAATGTAAAAGTATTTGTAACGCACTCATTAATATATTTACGTGTATATTGTATAACATGCGACGTATCGATGTACGTGCGTACATATTTTATCGTTTATCAAAATGTACCTATAATCAGTGTTGGGTAGTAACGTAACGGACGTTACTCGTTACTATAACGTAGTTACATTTTCTAGTAACTTTATAGTAACTTCGTTATTTAATTTTTGTAGTAACGTAAGAGTAACTACGTTAGTTATCTGTAAGTAACTTTTTAAAATAACGCGTTACATAATATTTATAAATAAAAAATACAATTTATTCTAATAAATTCGTCTGAAATTGCCGATGACCCATCATATCTGCGAAAAGTAGATATTTTAACGATTTTACGATTTTATACAATAAGTTGGAGTAGGCATGATATTGAATTTTATAATATTCGACTAACGATTATCAGAAAAAAATAAAGATATTTTTGACATTTTGTTTTATTATTTTCATTTTTATATATTTAAAAATGTCGAATGTAACGTCATTGTAACTAGTTACTTTTGAATTGCAAAAGTAATGTAACGCTATTACTTTTGTATTTCGGTAACGAAAAAGTAATTTAATTACCTTTTGATTTTGTAACTAGTAACGTAACTTAGTTACTTTTAAAAAGTAACTCACACAACACTGCCTATAATAGGTATCGCGGTTAATAACAATGTGGTTTTAATTTTTCGTAGGAATTTTAAAAGCGTCAAAGAAGTGTGTTTAAAAAAATGGCTTCAGAAAAGATTGCTATGACCCAGCGATCGATGGTCGAAGAAGAAAATACGCGGATGGGTAATCAAAGATGGACTCAATATTTGGCTGCCTTTATCGGTAATTTTCGATTTGAAAAATTAAATAGTATTAACCGCACGGAATAAAATATGTGTGATTGATATGATATTATGTATATCTGTGCGTACAGCGACGATCGGAGGGTTCATCGCGGGCACGACGCTTGCGTGGACAGCTCCAGCCGGCCCGATGATGGAGAACAAACAATATTCTTTCACGGTGTCGAACGAAGAACTCGCTTGGATCGGAGCGTTCATGCCGCTCGGTGCGTTGCTTGGATGTCCGCTCGCCGGCGCCATTGCCGACAAATTAGGCCGTAAAAACGTCATGCTGGTATTGACCATACCCGTACTCGTTGGCTGGGCGATGATTATATGGGCCGAATCCGTGAGTATAATATTATTGTTAATTATTATCAATTATTAATTATTATCAATTATTATTAATTATTATAATATAATATTATTATACGAATGTCCAATTTGGATTGAGTATATTGATATTTACGCGGTTCGTAATGATCATTTTTTTACGAAAAATGTATATTCTTCAATAGGTGTTATGGGTGTGCGCCGGTAGACTCTTGACCGGATTTGCTTGCGGTTCATTCTCCGTTATCGTGCCCTTGTACACTTCCGAAATAGCCGAAAAGGAAATCCGCGGTACTCTAGGCACATATTTCCAGTTACAAGTCACCGCGGGAATATTATTCACTTATATCATTGGATCCAAGGCAAGTCCGTTTCACACGTGTTGTATAAAATTATTCCATATGGTAACGGGGGGGGGGGGAAATAAACAAAAATACACGATGAAAAAAATCCCGTATTTAAATTATTATTCCACTAGCTGTAAGTACGAAATTTGTCAGTACTTACCTGTATAGTGTATAGTGTACTAACAGCTATTATATGGCATCTTATCCAGTACCTACTCAACTATACAATATTATTAACTGGACCGTGTTATTATAAATTCCGATTTTGTTACGGCTCAAGTGCTCAACAAACTAATAGTGAAATTAATTTCAGTTTTGTTCTTAAATTTCTATTATTATATTATATTATTATTTATGAGGTAAAATTAAATTGAATTTTTTATGTGAAAATTATAAAATCTAAAAAGGTGGCAATAAATTAATGTTTAGTAGTTACAGTGGTGGATCTAAAAGTCGATTGGGGGGAGGGGAAGGGCGAATCAGTTTCAAAAATTTATAAAAATAGTCATTTTCGGGGGGAACCTATGGTATAAATATACCTAATATATAAAAACCTCTTATGACTTTTTTTTTGGGGGAGGAAACTTCCCCCATTCCTCCTCCGCCCTCGAGTGGATATTGGTTATCTATATACTTATGCGAGGAAAATAAAATAACTCGGAGATGTACTAAAAGACAGATATATTTGATTTATATTTTGGGTTTTTACTTTTAAACTATTATTATAGTAAAAAAAATAATAAATAATTATTTTAAATTTAGGTTATTTTTCAGCCATTCATTTCATGTATTATCGTATGTTTTACTCCTTGAAATAATAAAATAATACGGTTTTTTTTTTTTTTAATGTATAGTTTGATATATTCGGCCTGTCCATTATTTGCGCTATAATTCCAATCATATATGCGTGTTTGATGGTTTTTATACCAGAAACTCCGATATTCCATCTTATGAAAGGAAAAATTGAAAAAGGTCGTTTATCACTAAGATATTTCCGTGGACCTTATGGCACAGTAGACCAAGAACTGTCATTGATGCAGGATTCGTTGGCTAAGGTATATAAACACGTCATATGCATATAGAATTTTAAGATTAAATACACCAAATAAACAATAAATGTATTTTACAGACCGAAAGGGAAAGAGTTCCACTAATGGAAGCATTCCAAACAACTCCTGCTAAACGTGGTCTGTTTATTGGGCTCGGTGTCATGCTTTTACAACAATTCACCGGATGCAATGCCGTCATATTCTACGCTACATTTATTTTCAAAGTAAATTATTTACACTATTAAATTCATTTTGAAACATATTAAATCACACGATGAATATTGTAGGAAGCTGGTAGTGCAATGGAACCAAACACGTCCACGATTATCGTCGGCATCATGTCTGTAATTGCTACGTACGTCTCTACACTAATCGTTGACAAATTGGGACGGAAAATCCTACTTTTGTCTTCCATCATTGTGATGGGAATTTGTACGTTTTTGATTGGCGCCTTTTTCTACATGAAGGCTAAAGAATATGACACTTCGTCTATTGGATTCATTCCACTCGCGTCACTGTGCGTGTTCATAATCTTATTCTCTATCGGTTTCGGTCCCATCCCATGGATGTTGGTAGGTGAAATCTTCCCAGCGCAAATCAAAGGTAAATTATTGATTACTTCCAATCACCCGACGTGTGTATTTTATATTCAATTTGAAAAATGTATTAAATAGGTACCGCTTGTTCGATCGCCTGTATGTCCAACTGGATCTTCGCTTTCTTGGTCACGAAATTCTTCACATCGTTAGTATCCGCCATTCACATTTACAATACCTTCTGGTTATTCACATTGTTCAGCATATTGGGTACGGTCTTCGTGATTGCCATTGTTCCCGAAACCAAGGGAAAAACGATGGATGAAATTCAAGAATTACTCGGTGCAGGCAATGATCTCACACCAACAAGACACGCCCACTCACTGGACAGCAAAGAGTTAAAATACTAAACAACACCTACGAATCAGTCAATATAATATTGTTCCATCTCCACCTTCCCAATTAGTTGTTAAACATGATTATTTTATTGAATCAATACGAATAGTACCTATCATATTATATAACTTTATATTTGATAAATTAATATACATCTGTTAAAGGGTGTTCTATATTTGTCCATACAAGATTATCATTATTATTATTATCATCATATTACTGATAACTGTTATTATGGGAAGGCAGAAATGTTAACATTATATTTTACTAACAGCGTAATAGGTATACGACTTATGGCTGTGAAGTATTATTTTTTACACTTAGGCAATGAAGAACTTAATTAGTAAATAATTATTTATGTTAACCGCTGGAGACCTATATGTTCGCAAACTATAAGGTCTAATTTCATTGGTAATCAAATATTTATCAATTTTTATATCACCATCATCATATCATTATATTTTATTTATGAACATATTTAACCATTTCATTGTTATAAAACTGATCAATTACAATTGATTTCTGATTTAAGTTTTACTTTTTTTTTTAAGTGTAAAATCGCCTCAAATATTGTTTAACCCATGTTTGTGAATTGACATGTTTTGGCGGTTTGAATCTGTGATACTTTGGAATAACTATACATATAGCTATTGTAATGTAAGCTAAATGTGCGTAACCAAACGAATGAAAGAATCCAATGCAATATTAGTTAATAAGTAACTACTTATTTATTTATTTTTTTAAGTTTTTATTAATTTATTATATGATTGTACTTAATATGAATAAAGAAATGAAATCTTTATTTAATAAAGAAAACGCGGTTTCTATTATTTAAATGTTATGAACTACTTTCATCATATGAACGAAACTATATACAACTATTGTCTAATAATCATAATGACTTAATATTAGTAAAGTAGATTTCATGTAAACCAATTAAATTATCTAAAATTACAACATAATTAAATATTTCAAGTTAATGAATTATCTATATTGTATAAAAAAAAAATGGCCGCAGCAATATGTTATAGGCATAAACTGATACCCGTAAAGTATTTCGATTATAAAACTTTAAAATCCAATGTTTAAGTATTATATATTACAACTTTACACTTTTCAATACTACCTTTGGTAAATTAATTAGGTAATTTTAGAACCAATTTTAAAAATCACACAATATAAAAACAAATGACAAAATAGGTAGAATTTCAAGAATTTACTAACAAAATAAATCTGTACTGAACTTTCCTCTATTATATTTAAAATTATAAAACATACAAATGGCTAAATATATTTTATGAAATAAATAAACCAACGTAACGGTCGATTGGAAACGTGTACGTCCTGCGAGACACCTAGAAACAGTCCCCACGCAATAACCCACCAAGTCACCCACACCTTCTATTTCGAATATAATAGGATTCGTCCTGAAACTTGAGTCAACGGTTGGATCCTAAAGATCCTTCTATCCAACCATGCAATGCAATGAAATAAACATGCAAGATGCATATACAAAAAAAAAAATCATTACCTATGCATGTGGTTTTATTTCAATTTAACACCTAACCTCAACAGCCATTTTAAATAATTTTGGCCGTAATACGAGTCTAGGACATTTCGGTGTGGCTGTTTCGTCGTATAACATTTCGGCGTGAAGTCATTTCGGCGTAGAAGCCATTTCGGCGTGAAGCATATTTTTGCGTTATTACTATATTTTGCTGTGTTAATTAGTACTAATTATTTAATTTTCCCTAATAGTTTATTTTAAATATTGATTTATAAATAATTTAAAAATTCAATTCTACCTCTGATTGTCACTTACGTACTTCAATCTGATCTCGACGTTTTCTGTGAGTGGGTAAAGTGTATTAATCTTACTCTCAATATCAATAAATGTCACGTCATGACTTTTTCTAGAAATATCTCTCCTCTCCTTCACTCTTATCTCCTTAACAACTGTCTTGTTGATCGCATATCCTTAATTAAAGATTTAGGCATCTATCTCACACCTACTCTTTCTTTTGACCACCATATCAACATCACCATCGGCAGAGCCCTCAAAGTTCTAGGATTCATCAAACGTAAC
>JAIPRL010000812.1:50411-111234 GCA_025469235.1 Pemphigus obesinymphae | reverse complement strand
TTCGAACGATTTAATATTGAAACAATATTTTTAACGGATAATACAGAAACATGGTCAACTTATGATTCGTATATTAAAGGCTCAGAAATATTAAAAAATATTAGAGTCGTTAATGATACAGCAGAGAGAGGGGTTAAGCTTATAGAAGATTTCAAAAACATATTAACAAAAGATGAAGACCAAACGCAGTACCTTCTACAGATCGTTAAGAATTATAAATTAAAATATCCTGAGAGCAACAAATCATCGTTAATGTAATAATTTTTTAAAATTTTTTTTTATATTATGTAACAATGTATCATTGAAAATATAATCGATATCATTAAATATTTAGGCATTTAATATATGCTATAATCAAATTATATTTTATATGACTTTGGAATTTATGACATTATTTATGAGTATCTATAATTAAAATATTCTTGAAAAAAATCAGTAAATGCTTTGTATTAAAAATATTACTATTTTATTATTTATTCATATTATGGATGTAAAAATGAAAATAATTTAATAAATATTTTTCATAACAAAACGGTAAGTCCAATACAACTTATACTTATTTTCTTTTTTTTAAGAAATAAAATTTCAAATAATGTTTATATAAAATATTTTTATTATCTCTAACCGTTAATAAAATATATTTAATAACTGGAAAAAAAGTAATTTTGCCAAAAAATTGAATATTAAATAGGTATTAAATTATTTTCTTGGAAATTAATGAATTTACCAGAAATTTAGTTATTACATTTTTTATGTATAATATAATTTTCTATAAATAAGGTTCCATATACTTTTATGCTGTCTGCTATAGTTTTAGAATTAAATGCAAAAAACTAAAAAACTATTTTTGGCAATTTTAAACCCTTTACAGGCACATGAAGGGGGTGAGTTATCATAACCAAATTTCACTTAAATTTTTTTCTCATGATACTTAACAAAATAGGGGAGTGAGACATCGATAATTCAAAAGTTCAAAAATAAGGACCACCCTAAGGGAGACATTTTAATTTATTTTCATGCTGACATTGAAAAAATACAGTTTTATTGAAAAGTCATACTTATAATTATATTTATTTTTATGATAGTTATACCTATATCTTTAATACACACTGGATAGGTTTTATAGAATTATTTTCAGATTCGGAGTCCGTTCTTCCACACAAATATATTCATTAACATTTTCATGTTTAATCGATAAATCAAAACAAAATGGGTATGGTTTGTGAAAACCAGACATTTTTTTTCTACTAAACAAAATGTTCTTACGCCTTTTAGCAAAAATATCCATATAAATACATATAAGTATAATAATTTTTCAACTAATTTTTGAGGAGACTTTATAAACAGGGATAATCCCCCCGATTTCCACCAATGATAATTTCCTTTAGTAAGTATTTAATGAAAACATCGGAGTAGGTACGCATTGTGCCGGACTGTTGGAATTAGAATGCGTAGTTTTTTAAAGAAAAAATGGTGATGTGAAGGCTCCTATACTTACTCAACGTGTTTCATACCAAATCGGGAGATATTTTGGAATTGTATTTAATTCAAGTTCATGAACTTGGCCCACCCATAATGCGATACAGAGTTTAAACCAAAACCAATATTTTGCAAGAATTTGCAAGTCCAATCCCGAAATTTGCAAGTTAACCCTTTCCTGAGAAACATCAAAATATCTAAAGGTGGGCCAACTTCATGTAGCCCACCGACTTATCGATATAAACTCGAAAATGATACCAAAATATTCCTCGTAATTTGCAAGAATTTGCAAGTCACCGATACCGCCACAATGTCTATTCAAAGTTCTGAACTTAGCCCACCCAAGTTTTGCTATAAGCTCGAAAATGATACCAAAATATTCCTCGTAATTTGCAAGAATTTGCAAGTCCAATCCCGAAATTTACAAGTCACCGATACCGCCACAATGTCCATTCAAAGTTCTGAACTTAGCCCACCCAAGTTTCGCTATAAGCTCGAAAATGACACCAAAATATTCCTCGTAATTTGCAAGAATTTGCAAGTCCAATCCCCTATTTTTGATTTTGATAATAACTCAATATAATTAAAATAATACTTTTTGATAAAAGTTAATACGTTTACTAATAAAATGGATCTGATCTATAATTAGAAAATTCGAATAACTATCTGATAAGCACAGCTATAGATACTAGTATCTATAGCCACCTATAGCCGTGCTGATGAGTAATAACTGATAACGTAATCAGTAATCACTGCGAGTCATTAACACAGAATATTCTGTCATTAATGCGCATTACATGTATATTCATAATATGATCTGTGCCCTGTGGTGGTAATTAATGTGGTGGTATAATTTTTAAATTGATTTATAATCTGTGATGGTCGATAGAACGTCTGAAAAAAGTACAATAAAACATTTTTCAACTAGGTATCTTGAAAATATCAATTAATTTCTATTTTTGATGATGAGTCTCATATTTAATAAATTAAATTACTCCGGTTTACGTTATTTCAAGTTCACAGCACTGTATTCTACTCAAACACATTTTGGTTTTCAAACCGTCGACGAAGCAGACAAATCAAAAAAAGGTATTTAAAAAACTCTTCATTAAACGTGTTTAATTCTCAGAATATTTAGGGAAAATTATGAAAAACCATAACATATTACGTAATAAGTGGAAAAAAATTTGCCGCAAACGCCGTAGACAAAAAAAAGCAGAAGAACGAGAAAAATTACTTCAGGAACAAGAACGATATCGTTTAAACTCTCCAACTTATCAAAAATGTTTGAAGAGTCAAGAAGAATTAGAAGAGTTTGAACGCAATGAAAATGAACGGATTGCTGCTATGCAATATATTGAATGGGTTGAACGAGAATACGCAGCTATAGAAGATTGGAAATCATTGCAGAATAAGTTAAACAAGATTAAACAAGAAAAAGCTAAACAAGAATTATTGATTAAATTAGAGTGGGAAAATGAACAAAAAAAAATTAAGGAGAAAGAAGAAAATAAGAAAAAAGAAGAAGAACTTAGAGAAGAAATAAATGCTAAGTTTATTGAAGAAATAGAAATGTATATTAATGGGCTTGGTCCTCTTCCTGAATCTATAAATGTTAATACAAGTACAAGACCAGACCAACCTCTATGCCCTTTCTTTTCTAAAGTTGCTGCTTGTCGTTTTCGTGATAATTGTTCAAGAAATCATGTTCGGCCTGGCATAAGTGATATATTATTGATTCCTGGTTTTTATAGAAATTTTGAATTAAATATGGGGTATGAACGTGAATTTGACATAGATATTAGCCTAGAATGTGATGAAAAAGAGACATATGCAAAGTTTTATGAGTTTTTTGAAGATATATTAGTTGAGCTTAAAAGCTATGGTCAAATTATTGAACTTAATGTTTGTAGAAATC
Organism: Pemphigus obesinymphae; assembly: GCA_025469235.1. NCBI lineage: Eukaryota > Metazoa > Arthropoda > Insecta > Hemiptera > Aphididae > Pemphigus > Pemphigus obesinymphae. The sequence continues at coordinate 107,837 of JAIPRL010000812.1, read as the reverse complement.
AAGAAATACATTTACTGGGCAATGTCTATGTTCAATATAGAAGTAAACGCCATTCTTTAAAGGCATATAGAAATTTGTGTGGCCGTTATTATGGTGGGCGCAAGATAACAGCAGAATTCTGCACAATTCCTTCATGGTCAGAAGCTGTATGTGGATTATTTTTCAAAAAAATGTGCCCAAAAGGTAAAAATTGTAATTACTTACATTTATATAAAAATCCTGGGGGAAAATATCAATCAAAATCTTATAGAAACCGAAATGAAAACTCAAAACACAGTTTTAGAGAAAATAAGAAAAATTCTAGTAAAAGAGAACGAGAAGAATATTCAAAAACAAATGAAAGAAAAAGAAACAGTTCACAAAAAGAGAAGAGGTCAATGGATTCAAGTTCATCAAGGAGAGAAAAATCAAATACCCCTAAATGGGATAATACTCCAGTCCGAAAAAACAAAAGTTCTGAAACATATAATTGGTCTAGTGATGATGATTAAATAATTTTAATAATTAATAAAAATTGGATAGTTACTATAATTTACTAATTAAAAATTGTAAGTAGGTACTTAGTTATAATTAATTATGTTAGGTAAAATAAATTAAAATTTTACTATATTGAAAAGAAAAAGTTATTAAACTAATGATTGCACCTAGAACAAATATTTTTACGGTACCTACCTATATATAACTAGCCAGAATACTTGGCTTCCCCTGTGATTCCCATTTTTTACTATTTAAGTGATAACAATAGTATTAATATAATTTATGTTTTACAATAATACTTTCCTAATATTTGTCAAAATGTTTATGTACTTTTGAAATTAATATAAATATTTTATTATTATTATTAATAAATATATTAAAGTGTGGTATCGCAAAATAATCGGCTTTGTCCAAAATGTTTTAATTATATAATTTTTACTTTTTAAGTGAATGCCACACATAGGTACATTATTTTACTGTAAAAAACTGTTTTGCATGAACACATTGTTCTTGGGGTGTAGTTATACTCAAGAAATAAAATTTAGACACAATTATCTGCGTTCTACCTTCATTCTTTAAACAAATATATTATCTTAAAAGTTATTTTGTAAAAATATGTTTTTGGAAAATTTTTACGGATGGTATTAGTTATATTTGTAGTATTTAAAAATAGATGATGGTAGAACACAAATAATTTTGTTTACAAAATCGTGTAAAAATGTAGGTTTTAATTACAACCAGTAATTAGATAGTAAAATATGCTCCAGAACATGACAAACATACTTGGAAACATATATTCAACATTTGGTTTCGGTCGGTTTAACAGTACAGATTTTATTCTGTATGAACATAAAAAGGAACTTTCGGAATTATAAATATAGATTAGTGATTCATAAAAATAATTATCATAATATACTTACTTAATTCTTTAAACTTTTTGAAGTAATTTTATTATGTGTAAAAAATGTAAATTATTTCATTGTATATTGTATATATAATTTATATTTCATGAATAAGAATATTTGTTCAATTTTTTATTAGTGTTGAGCAAATTAATTTTAAATACTAAGTTATGTTACTAATTACAATATAAAAAGGTAATGCATTACTTTACTTAAACATTATTTAAATAGACATCAGTAAAAATTAAAAAAATTATGTAAAATGTCAAAACTTCATTTTTTTTTTAGACATCAATATATTATAATCTAAATAATGATTTTAAATATTGTACCTACCTATTCGCTTATCTATATACCTATTCTTATATAATTGTTCTTCATATTTTCCTTCGCCTTCTCTCCCAACTATTTGGGGTCAGCCACCCTAGTCCTAAATTTCCACTTAACTCTATCTCCCACATCTTCTTCACTACTTTCCTCATATCACTCACCATCACACCCTCACATTATTTTGGCTTTCCTTTCCCCTCTTTTCATCAATATACATTCCCTTTGCTAATCTTACTGCCTCAGTCTCTTCCCTTCTTAATACATGTCCGAGCCATCAAAATCTATTCTTCCTCATTTTGTCAACTATTGAAGCTAATTCTATACTACCTCTTTTATACTTTTAATTTAATCTTATTTTGTCCTCTCTAGTCACTCCACTTATCCACCTTAACATTCTCATCTCTACTACACTCATTCTCTGTTTTATCTTCCCATCTAATGCCCAACATTCTGTTCCATATATTATTGCAGGTTTCACCACTATCTTATACAATTTACCATTAACCTATAGGGATTCTTTTGTTACATAAAACACCTGATACTTTTCTCCATTTCAACCATCCACACTTAACCCTATGTTTCATATTCTTTTCGAAGCCACCATTTTTCTGTGCAATGGACATCATTTTATTTCTAGTCATTCTCTATTGCCTTTCACCAAAATTATACTCTATATTATATTCTGTTTTACCTCTACTAATCCTAAGTCCTTTACTTTAAGAGTTTCCCTCCACCACTCAACACTGATTTTTAAGATAAGTTGGGTAATTATTATAAACTAAATTGATTGAATAATAAAATTTATTTTTTGACATCAATATAATTTATATTGTAATTTATTAGCTATACAACTATACGTAGGTACCTACGTAAAATTAGTAATAGGTAGGTATATTATATTTTTTTATTTTTTTAAAGGTTTCTTGTTGATAATACCATTATTATATGAATTATAAAATATCTACATATATCGGTCTTCGTTTTAGCCAATTAGGTAGGTATATAATGATTTGAAAAATGCTTTCTAAAAAGTGTATAATTAATTGTTTAGTAAATAGTTAAATTAAATATACTGATTAAATCATTTTATTTAGTTTGGTAACTTCAAAAATTAATTTATTTTTAGTGCATCAAGTTTTTAAAAGTGTTGCTGAATCATATGATGCTATGAATGATGCAATGAGCTGTGGAGTGCACAGACTATGGAAAGATGAATTAATGAGAATGTTGGATCCTAGTCCACGTACTCGATTATTAGATGTTGCCGGTGGAACAGGTATTATTTTGAATAGAATTTAATATACTGAGCCAAAAGCATACAAGAAAATAGTAATATTGGTATACTCATGTTTTCAATACCATCATAATGATGTATGGTTAAAATTTAATTTAAGATCATTCATAACAATTAAATAAAAAAATAAAAGGGGATTTCGTATAAATTGTATAACAATTAGATATTTAGCCCATAAAATTTAACCCATTAACATTATCCATTACAGACCCATTCCAAACAATATACCATGGAGGGGGGAGTTAAACCTATTAATTTTTTTTTCTTGCATCTTCCAAAGACTGAAATCTACACAGGCACTTGTATAAAATATCTTGGTTTCTCTAAATTTTAAATATGTAATTTAAGATCGCAAATGTAAATAAATATTATGTAATATTATATTACAGAACATATTGTTATTTTGTTGGCTATTATTTTATACAATGAATTTTAATAGGTACAAATAATACTTTTTTTCAATAAATATAATTTTTGAAAATGATTATTTAATTAAAATTTGTTTAGTATTGTTATACTTATAATTATATGCAGTATAGGTATTTATTATGTTGTTTACTTTTGTAGGAGATATTGCCTTTAGGTATTTAAATTATATATCTGATATGAAAGAAGAAGGCCACGTGACAATTGCTGATATTAATGGTTCAATGTTAGAAGAAGGGAAAAAAAGAGCATTAAATATGAAGTTAAATCAAGACAATATCTCATGGATAGAATGTGATGCAGAGAATCTACCAATGGAATCAGATTCCTATTCAGCTTATACTATAGCATTTGGTATAAGGAATGTAACACACATTGAAAAAGCCTTAGATGAAGCATATAGAGTACTTGAACCCGGTGGTAGATTTCTTTGTTTAGAATTTAGTCAAGTCAATCCAGCAGCTTTAAGATGGTAAAACTTAATTATTTAGGTATTAATTATTTGATCAAATTAAGAAAAGAATTTTGTTTAAAGGATATATGATCAATATTCATTCAATGTGATTCCTGTAATGGGCCATGTAATTGCTGGTCAATGGAAACCTTACCAATATTTAGTGGAAAGCATTAGAAAATTTCCATGCCAGGTAACAAATAAACATAATTTAATTTTAATAGGATATTTACAACCAAATTATATTTTGTGAAACTATTATTATATTTGTGGCAATTAGATTGAATTTAGTGTAAATTGTAAACAAATGGGAAAACATTTTGAAAAGTTTCTTAAAAAATATAGATATATTTTTTTTTTTTTATTAGGACGGGCATATATATATATAATTTATATCAAACATTCCACAATAAATCTAATTTATACCTATAGAAATAATTTATTCTTTAAACTACTATATATTAAGTAATTAGTAAAGTACTTACTTGAATTTTATTTTTAATGCAATAGCTAAAATTGTATGATCTATTTGGATTAAGAGTACTATTTTTGAATATTTCCAACTGAATATATATAAATAAATAACTAGTTTTTACAAAATAATTTGTTTTTATTTAACAAATACGTATTTCGAAAACAATGTTCTCATCTTCAGTGTTAAATAATAACTACTGTTTGTTTAACACTGAAGATGAGAACATTGTTTTCGAAATATGTAATATTATAAATAAAAACAAATTATTTTGTAGAAACTGGGTATTTATTTATATATATAAATAATTCTACATCTAATTGAACACCAAGATATTTCCAACTGAAGTCTGAATTTTGGTCGACTAGTGATTACTGTTAATGATAAAATGATCTTCTTTTCCAACTATTTGGGGTTAGCCATAAAATGGTATTATATATAGTGTTCCATAAAAATCTGACAAATCAAAGTCAATAACTTTTGTTCTGTTGTATATTTTCAAGTTTTTCTTTTTGTAATAATTACTAGAACTCTGCTACAATTCTTATATTTTATAATAACATTTTTAGTAAATTTCAAAAATCTACAACTTAATATTAATAAACATTTCTAACACCAAAATTTTTCTATAAAATGGCTATCTTGGATTATAATAAAAAATTCAATTTTTAAATTTTAGTTCTAAAAATTTAAAATATAAGAATTGTAATGTAGAGTTCTAGTAATTATTAAAAAAAAAAACTTGACCCAAACATATTCAACAGAACAAAAGTTATTGTATTGGTCAGATCTTCATGGGATACCTAGTATACCTAAATAATTGGTTTTTGCCTATTACCCAGAGTAGTAGTGAACTGAACTGAATGGAATACATGAGAATAATGATTTTTATAAATTTATAGATGGGTACTCTTTAAATTAAATTTTTCAATGCGATTATTTTAAAATTGGAATATAAAATATTAACATATTTAACTATAATATTAATTGGAATTTCACAACATATTTTTAAAGTTGTGTAATAAAATACTTTATAATGATGGAACTACTGCCACTGTTGAGTTCACTCTAATATTTATTAAAATTACATAATTTTACAGCACATGCAAAAATATATATGTACATTAAACACATAAGCACTTGTGCAGATATTTAAAATATAGACCAAAGATATGTCCATACAATGCCGCTATATGCTATTTGGCAAAGCCGAAACTAATATAGATGATATTGTTGGCAAAACCATGCTAATTGGAATCGCTCGAGTGTCGGTCTACTTCAAAGAAAGCTAACAAGAACAATTAGTGTAGATATGTCAACTGACTTCATGTAGTTTTAGTTTTAATTTAAACTATCTACGAGTTGTTTAAAATTATTATTTTTTATATAATATACGTTCATCAGCAGAAACAGCTCTTCTAAATGACGTATCATCCTTCTTGATTTTTGGAGTAATTAAATTCAGAAGAATTTCAAAATCACTGATGTTTATCCGAAATAAGTTTTTGAAACCACATCTAGATCGGTATTGGAAGCTAAATTTGTGTATATCGACTAATATTAATAAATCCTTCATTAAGTCAATTGTTCCATATCATCTACTTTGAAGACTTGGACATACCCAAAATCATCTTTTCCTCCATAACAGCATAATTTTCTTCACTATCAATTATAATGACAGCACATGAAGCGATAAGTAAATTCTCCTTGGTGAACATTTTTGTGCAACTAAATGTCAACAACAATATGGACAGTGACAAAACTACTGACTTTGCTGACTCAGTTTTATCAACTGGCATATAGCGGCATAGTATGGACACACAGCTTAACACATGTACGGTTATCTACTTTATGTTGACAATAAGATAGGCAATGGCAATTCATTATATGTGATGTAAAAAAATGAAGTTTTAATTCTCTAATAATAATCAATAGATAATATTACAACATTTACACATATATTTTCAAGTCTTTAAGGGGCGTTTAAATTCCAAATATTGTTGAATACTATTGAAACAAATTGAGATTCCAAAATTAATATTTTTTTTTTTTTTTTTTTTACAGGAAGATTTTAAGTACATGATAGAGTCTGCTGGCTTCAGATGTGTGACTTACACAAATTTAACATTCGGTGTTGTAGCAATTCACTCAGGGTTTAAATTATAATAGTATACATTTAATAAAATCAAAAACAATATTGTAAATAATTAATTATGATACTATAATTAAGTGAATAGAACTGTTATTTTAAAATTTTATTTTAGAATTTATTAATCATCAATGTTAAGACGCTACTTGAAACATTCTTGTTTACACCAGTCAAAGAACACAAAATACATATAATATACCTATGTCGAAAAAAAAAACCAATTATTTAAAGATCTAAAAGTACCATAAACATATTAATAAAAAAAAAAATTATACATAAGTAAACAATAACAACATAATCCACTTTTAACTTTTATCTATGGTTGTGACGTGTTCTCATTGCATTGAAAATAATGTAAATTATTATCATTGTATGCTGGATTACACATAATTTATGGACATTACATAAACTATCGGTTACAAAAGTTGTATAGAACTATATTGAATATAATTGCATGCAACCCAGCATAATCTAAGTAACTATTTAAATTACACACAATACAGTCCCAAATTTTATAAACATATTTACTTTTTTTATGGACTAGAAATAATTACAATAATAATAATTGAGGACATGAAAATACTAATAAAATATTGTTTACTGTGTAGTTAACATATTTTTAATAAAATAGTAATGCAAGAATGAGAGTAGCCTGTTAAGAAGGGAGTTAAAAATGGCGAGGGGAATAAAAGAGTATAAGCCATTGTTAATGGCACACTCAAAATAAAAAATATATATATAAATATATATTATTATAAGCTACTCGCACATTTAAATTTAGATCAAAAATTATAATAATAAAAATAGTTAGTAATGAGAAAAATTGTCAAGCCCTTCCAATAAATTCATTGTTAAACTCTTATAAATAATAAATTTAAAAAATGCTCAGGGAATGTTATAAATGCTGTATAATTTTGGTAATCAATAATTAAAAAACGAGTGGCTAATGCTCATAAAAAATATTTATTTTTATCAGAGTAGGTGGTGAAATATATATATATTTTTAATTAATTTTTGCATATTGGAAGGGGACATGTGCAATAGTCAATTTAGAGTTTAACCGCTCTTGAATAGCAGTATAGCCACCTGGCCCAAATAAAAATATATGAAGTGCCTCGTTTCATGTGTAACGTAGCTTCCAAAATTGCGACCAACAATACAATGCCAAGTTGGGTTATATTTTTTGTCAAACTCTTTCTTAATATATGCAGCAATATCCTATTTAACAAACATAAATTCATATTAATTATTTGAAATGCATTAAAATCATAAATTAAAAAAAAAAAAAATGATACATTAAAAGATAGTACTTCAGTATTTCTTCCATATTTTATTAGATAAATACCTTATTTTACTTCATTGTTATAGAAATAAACTAAAATGATAGAAAAACGTTAAAATAGGCAGTTAAAAAAAATGTCTAGTATATTTAATACTCCTACATTTTTATATAAGAAAACTTAACATTTTACGTAAAGAAATTTCATGTTTAAAGGATGAATTGAATTATCAGTTCAGAGAGCGCTACAACTTATATTTGAATTTTCTGCCTAACCAAATGAGAAAATTTACATTTAGCATTCTTATTAAAACTTCGTCATTTAATATAAAAGTAAATTTACTTATTATCAAATATACAGACAAGATGATCGTTGTCTACGCTGAAGGGTTATATTTTTTCAAAATTTCGATTTTGAAGAGATCTAACTATTTTTTCTAAAAGTAAAATTTAAGTTGTTTGCACAGTGAGTCAACTAATATTTTAGTCTCAGTTTAGATCACGGTTATCTACTCAAAGGTTAGAAATCAGCATATACTTCTCCATACAATTTTGATTGTGCTAGTTGTGATGAGACCAATGATAAGGAAAATTGTTATCATTTTAATGTTGTTTTAGATTCAAATTTATTCATTTTTAAGTCAATAAAATATTTTTATTTATTCCTATGTATAAATAAATAAAACGGGGAAGTGCTGTATATAGGCTGTGCATCCGGCTACAGAAGCAATACAAAAATAATCTTTAAATTTTCTGCACCTCACGATCTAGAATTGCGAAAAAACGGTCAATTGCCATTACACAACAAAATTACACATTAAGTAACAAAACGTATGCTAATTAGGTAATAAATTAAATATATTTAATTAAGTTTTAGGAATCTGGAAATGAATTCACATTACTACTTCGTAAAATAAGTCATTTTGTACTTATAATATAATTAATAATACCTAAGTAGGTACCAACAATTTGATATAAAATAAAATAAAAAAGTGAATTTAAAATGCTCAACATAACATTTATGTATAATATAATATAATTATTAGGTATTTAAAAATATATTTTCGAGATTTGATCTATTGTTTATTTAAATATACCTAATAAAAATGCATGAGTGATTATTTTTGTTAATATTTGGATTAAAATAGGTACTATTATAAAACCTAATATAGGTAGATTTTTATTATTTGATAAGTACCTATCTTTTTAATTAATTAGGTAAATTAAATTAAATTAAATAACGACATTACACTTTTTTTAAAAATTATTTATAAACAAGTCTGAATTATTCATAAATATGTATGTATGTTTTTTATTTTTTTTTAGATTCCATATAAGAGACCTAAGCTGAAAGAAAATGATATTTCTTCAATTTTTCCAAGACCTGTATATCTCTAAGCAAAAAAAAAAAAAAAAGAAGAAAATCATGAACTCAGTGACAAAATGTATTTTATAATAAGAAATTAAAAAATGAAGAAGATGAAGAAAATGCTAGTAATATATTTGATGAGAACACTTTATTACAAAATAAGAAGTTTGGCTTCTGAGGGTACTTTACAGTCTTACTGTTTTTGGTTTGATACCACTATAAGGACAATTTTAAATACAATTTCAAGTTGAACATTTTCACCTTTCTATTATTGAAAAAACCAATAAGTATTGTAATAAAAAGTAATGTTATTATTGGAATTCTAGGTAAGATAATTGATTCAGTAAAATAAAATATTACTCTAGCTAAAAGCCTAGATGATTTTGTAACCAACATAAAGAAATTTGAAAATATTAATTAATGTCCCGACGGAGACCTTCAGTAAATTTTCCAGAAGTACCTACTCATATGTGTTGTTAATACAACAAGGAAGTTTTCAACATATTAACTGCTGTCTTGTCATACAGAAAAAAAGAAACAATTTGTGGAAGATATTGAAAAATCTTATAAAAATTAACGTCAAAAATATGGTGCTCAAGAGAGATTACTTTTTTTTTTTTATAAAAAAAAATTATACTTAGGTATATAATATAATATAATGCATACTTTTTATCATTAGTCAGCTTGAGTAAATTCATAAGGAAAAGCACATACATAATAAGAATATTAAATTCCTGGTTACTTAAAAAATGAATGTATTACATATTTAAATAAAAAATTTGCATACATAAGCGGTACATTTTAACTCGACTGGAATAAAAAAAATATCACTGAAAAATAACTTGTTATTTTAGGGAAAAAAATGATTTTGTTTGATTTTATGAAAAAAAAAAAAAATAAATAAATACTACAATAAATATTAACTAAAATACGAACCCCTATGCTACTTTTTGAAAAATAAATTACCTATTGCTGCTTAATTATTGTTATCAGTTTTATTATAATATTTAAATACATTGTTTACAAATATTTATTGATTAGTTAAGACACTACATTTGCATTTGTTTTATCTATGTTATAGTTAATATGGGAAATTTACGTTCTGCATGATCTCGAGTTTTGTAATTTTAGATTCTCAGTTTAGTGAATAATAGTAGTAATAGGTATTCGTTTTAAAAATCTTTCTGATAGAAAATTATTGTAGTTGGTTTTTTTAAAAAGGTAAATTTTAGATTTTCAAATTCAATACATCCACTGATGACAAGAAACCATAGACTATTTTTTCATCAACTAAATTTGATAATATATCTCATTTATATGATGATTAAGAGGGTGTATTAATTGTTAATTTAGTGTAAATAAATTATAATATATTTTAATTTATTTATTCTTTTTCTGAGATGTAATTATCATTATATTTGATTTGTAGATGCATTAAAATATATTTTTTCTATGAATTATGATCCTCGATTTTTATTTAATGTGTTGTGTTATATGTTGTAAATTCGTGCCAATGTGAACAATGATAATTTCGGTATTTAATGATCTTGGTACTACACTTTAGTTCGCTAATCCTCGGTTCGTTACCAAAAATTCTACTCTCGTTTTTTAACCAGAGTAGATAACTGTGGTTTAAATTTAGATATAAAATATAAACATTTTCATATGTTCACCTCTATCTGATATTATAGAATAAAACTTAAAAATGTTTTAATTCCAATCAGTTATGTATACTAAATAGTATTAACCATATGATTAAAACATGGGTATATAAAACGTTGTCTTGAAACAGATACCAAGAATATAATTCATTCCCGGATACTGTGTGCACAGATATAGATTTTATTGCAATTTCTGGTCCTGGACATAATGATTATTATTAATAGTATTATCACTCGACTATTACTATCACTTGTTCTATGTTATGCTATTACATATAATGGGTGCGTTCGCTTTAGACGCTTACAAAGCTTTAAGCCCTCACACTGCGTTCGTTTTGGCATATGTAAGCGCTTATACTACAATCGTGCGTCATGGAATCTGAGCGCTACGTCATAGTTACGAGCTAATTAACACTTACAACAAAATCGGTAGTGCAGAGTAAGCATTTGCACTCTTATCAGTTTATCACAGTAATAGACAAAAATAACAATTTATTTTATTAATTTTTCCATGTTGTATAGACATTATTTTATAACATTTTTTCCATACCATTACATTTTTTTTACTGGATTTGTAAATTTGTGTTGTTTCACAGATTTGTAAAATTTTTATTTATTTAATTATTAATATTATAAGGTATATTAAGGTATACTTGGTACTTTAAAGAGTTACTATGTATTGAGGGCTATTTTCAGTTTTAAATTTAAAAATATTTTAAAACTAATTGTTAAGTACCTCTTCATACAACTTTTTTTAATACTCTAGACATATTTTCTTTTTATATATTGTTTTTATTATAATATATAGTAACTATATATATTTTGTTATTATTATTAAGCAGAGGAAATATTATAAAAATACATTATTTAATGGGGGATACGAATATGAACACGAATGTAAACAATAATTTCTTTTTTTGTCTTGTTATCAATATTATCTTTGATAACATATTCTAAGCGATCACACCGAGTTTGGTTTGGAAACGTAAGTAAAGCGATTATAAGCCTGAGCGCTGTAAGCGCCCAAAGTGAACGCACTCAACATATAACGCTAAGATTATACAATAAATGTATTATTAATATATATATATTAATGTATATATTATAATGTATAATTAAAATCATTAAAAACTATACAGTAATGAACCAATTGCATATAATCAAAGGCCTGCAAGTATTTTTATCCATTAAAATGAATGTATAATTATAAAAAAGAATCTGATATAATGTAAATATTATTAGCCTTACTTTTAGAGCTACAAAGAACAAAAAAAAGCAAAAATTTTATTGGTTCAATAAGGAAAATTTTAGTATAAATGCAGTTTAGCTTCCAAGCGATATATTAAAAATTTTTCGATCAAACTGCTTTTATATACAGAATATTTTAGTACTTAAACAAAATGTCGGTCGGACTTACTTTCGAATTTATGGAAATTTAAAGTTATTTTATACTATCAAAAACCACACATTTTACGCTGCATTTCCATATTAAATTTGTGGTTTTTTTAAATGATTTTATTTCTCTTTTATAACCAGAATATCAGAAATGAAGCTAGTTAAAAAATCTTGTGATTTTACAGCAAATCGAAAGATCTTAAAATGAAAATGTCCAAGTGAGCAGGCCCGGTTTATAAGTGCGACTGAAAGAAGTACAATTAACCTGTATTTAATTTAACCTGCTACTTTCTAGACGTGATGTTTCATAAGCAAGTCGCAAGATATTTTCGATTAAAGAAAATGGAGTTGATCACAGCGATTGTAACACCCGTTCCCATTTTGTTACTTGGCAGGAAAAAAATACAAGGGCATTAATTTAGTGTTATTTCATATTAAAATTATGCATTCCGGGAGAGTGAAATCTTCCTTTTACATATTTTATGAATTGTTAAAAACCACACATTTGATATGAAAACACAGCGTAGAATGTGTTGTTTTTGTTTGGTATTATATTGGATAGACGTTTTTTTAAAATACTAAAAGATTCTGTATATAAAAATACACATTTGATGAAAAAAAATTTCAAAATATCGCTTAAGAGCTAAACTACATTTATTCCAAAAATACTATAAATGAGCAGAAATATAAAATAGATAGTTAAAGGATGACTGTATTGTAACTAAAGAAATGAATAACAATAATAATAATAATTACAGTCGATGAGTTTAGACGAGTGACTACAATCAATCAAATCAATATTTATTAATAATAATAATCGTGTCCGAGAACGCACTAGGTTACTGAACACAATAAAATGTACATCTGCATGCATAACAAGGCATTATATGCCTGGTGTCCAGGTCTCTAGACATAGCTTGTAGGTATAATATATACTTATTGAGAACTTTTTTGTATTTTGTAGAATTTACTACAGTAGTTCCATCAGAAAAGAAATCCTTGAATTTTCTTTTAAATATTAGGAACTCAATACAAATATAGAGATAAATAAATTTATGAAAATTATAGATTTTTAAGTAAAGTATATCATTTTAAAAGCATATTCTATAAGACAAAATGTTATTTTAAAAAGAAAATAAATAAAACATGAACATACATAAAGGTAAATTCACTTTTTTAAGATGTATTTATTAAATTTATTACAGATTAATATGATTATATTTTACCTTTTCAATATTATATTTTTCAAGTGCTTGAGTAGCACAATCCACAGCATCTTGCTGCATCTCTTCGGACATATCAGCGTTTTTAATTACTGCTTTGCGGTCAGACATCTTATTACTTATTAAAAGTCAACTAATAATCAATAAAAATATAAATTAGTTAATATATACAATTATGGAATTCCACTCGAACAATTTTTTTCGTCAGACTTAAAATGAATTTCCAAACAAAATTGGTAATTAAGTAAGTACAATAATGGCTTACCTTTAAACAAAAAATACAAGGAACTATTGATTTCACAGTTATTTGATGGTATCTTCCAACGTTTGCAAATGTTGTGCAAAAAAACGATATGCACCAAACAAAACTTTTGATCGTAAGGCTACAATAAGTCCAAAAATTCGCCGATAAAATAAATGTCGGAGTGGTAATGTTAACAACTCTGTTTAAGCAAAATTATCGTTTTTCATTGGCCGGGAGACGGCGGTTTCTATCAGCCACTCTACTATCGTCGACCCATCGACCCAACAAATCGATAAAATATATTTTTTTCTTCCATGAAACTCGCAATAGAATAACAACCTCCACATAAAATTAGTCCACATCTACATTATACAATCAAAATGAATGAAATATAAAGTATTATAATTACTTCATACACGATCAAAACGTTTTATTTTTATGTTTTAATCGCAAACGTAATCTCTTTAGTCAAGTAAAAATGATTTTGTCTTCATGTCTTCATCCATTTTAATAGTTTCTGTTGATATTAATTGTTATTTGTTAACACTTAAAATCATCATTTGTGATTGTTTTGAAGAATATTATTCATCGATAGTTTTCTATTTCGATTTTTAATTTATTCAAGTTCCAGTATAATTAAAATTATTAAATGTATATTTGGTATCACAAGACTTTAACTTTAATTGTTGTGCCGATCTTTGTTATAGATAATTTACATTTTGCTCGTCCATGGTCCATATCAATGATCTAGAAATAATTTTAAAATTGTTAGGTTAAAACATCGATATTGTCGCCAATTGTCATTATCGATTTCGGGTTTCGAACTAAATAGTAAATATACCATGGACTTGTAAATAGTTATCGTGTGTTAACTGTCTTGCGGTTTGTGCGTTTTTGTAGATTTTACTTTATCTCTTATTCACTTCACTGTCCGGCGGGCCGTGGCGTATATACATTTGACGTTCACTTTTTTTCTACTGTTAAATTTTAACTGACGATTTATTTATTTCGTGTGATAATTGTTAAATTTTGCTTGTAATTTTTATTTGTTGTGTGTGTGTATTTGCATAGGAAAATGTCCAATAACGATTGTAGGATTTACGTTGGAAACCTCCCGCCAGACATTCGCACGAAAGATATACAGGATTTATTTTATAAGTTCGGCAAAGTGTTGTTTGTCGACTTGAAAAATCAGAGAGGACCCCCTTTTGCATTCGTTGAATTCGACGATCCGAGGTAATATTTTAATTTAATTATTATCAAGTAAACAATCCTAAGTACACTATGGTTTTCGCATAAATTGTCAAATTCCATCAAATATTATATTAGTATGGTATAGTGAATACCATATACCATAGTATAGTGTTTTAATATTTGTTATAAAAAATTGTTGGAAAATATTAAAACAAACATTTTTGCAGTTTTACCTAGATACCTTAAATAAGAACAGTGTTTGAAATTTGTGTTAAACTCTGTATGATTTATTGGTTAGACCTACCTGATAAACACTTGCATACCTAGGGGTTTTTTAAAAATATAAATGTAAAATACCTATGTGTGTTTATTACATACCTACTTTACTAACAAACAATATAATAAATATGAAAACAAAATATTTATTTGTAGGTATAAATGAAATGTTAAACAATAACGAGTATCTTTTTTTGTACTTTTAGATATCACAATTTTTTAATATTTTTCAACTTGATATGATACCATTAATCCAGTTTTTATCCTAATACATTTACACATTTTCAATAAAAAACTTGCATAAAATTTCTCATTTTTATTGACTTACAAACCCCCCAGAGCATTTTCTTTGAAAAAATCTACTTAGGTATTTCATTTTTTTTTTTTTAACTTGAACTGTAACCACAGAAAATATAATATTTTGTGCAGTAACCGTATTCTTAATCAGTGTGTTACCATTAGTAAAACCTATTGTATTTTTTGTGATTGCAAATGTAAATAACTTCCTATATATTCATTTTTACATCTTATCTATAAATGGTTTAGTAATGCTAAACATCCGTCACAATATTCATGTGGATATAGAAGAAATGTTGTATAAAATGGCTCGAAAACCCTGTAGAATGGATATTATTTTGTAATATAATAAATTGTTAAATGAAGAATTTGATAATAAAAAATGATAAGTACCAAAATAAGTTTGTTACACAGTAAACAATGTACAGTATAGATAGAATAAACCAGCGTTATGTTGAAAAACATATGCAAAACAATGCATGTCACATAAATGTAATATTACAAATAAGAGAATCCGGGAGGGGGGCAGAGATCGACTGATGCAATAGATCCATTTTAAACACTGCATGCAATTCGGACAAATCCATTTTAAATGCTATATGCAATTCGGACGTTTTTTTATTTTTGGCATGCAAATTGGATGCTTAGATTTTTCTAATATCGCCTCTTAGAATGAAATTGTAAATACACTGCTGTTTTAATAAAACATTTTAGTGTTCAGTGTACTGTAGTAACCACAATATTTTTATCTGCAAATAAATATTATAATTTAAACAAATTTTAATCATTCAAAAACTTCACTTCAAAATATCAATTTCATACTTGATATATGTGTGAACTATGCTATTTCCAATATTGATTTAGTAATGAGGACCATAATCACCAAATTGTATAGGTTTTTGTTATTTTTATTATATTGTTTTAATTTAAAGTTTAAAAATGTTTTCATTAGAGATGCGGAAGATGCAGTTCACGCAAGAGACGGCTATGACTATGATGGTTATAGATTACGCGTTGAATTTCCTCGTGGTAATGGACCACATAGAGGAGGTGGAAATTACAATAGAGGTGGTGCTAGTAGTGGTGGTGGTGGTGGTGGCGGCGGCGGCAGTAGTGGAAGAAGCAGAGGTCCACCTGCAAGACGTTCTCAGTATAGAGTACTTGTTACTGGTTAGTATTTAAATGTGTTTCTGTAAATCTAAATTGAATACATCAATAAATGTCATTTATAAATGTAACTAAGTTTTATCAGTTAGTACTAAGTTGTAATACCTATTTAACCAAAATTACCTTTAACTCAATATTATTTTCATACCAAGCTAATTTTAAATAGGTAGTTTAATATTTTATATAGGTATATTATGTTATTTAAATATTAGGACATAAAGTTGTTAGGTATTAGGAATTCAATTAATAACCAATTACATAAATTGTTACACATAAAACATTTTAATTATAAATTAAAAAACTAGTTATTATTTATAAATAAGTTTAAATATATTTTAATTCATCAAGTTATTTTTTGTGTCTAATAATATACTTAATATGTGTACACAATATTATGTAAAAATAAATATGTATAGGTAGTTACTAGTTATTTATAATCTTGTTTTGAATACTATCTACATTCTTTTTTATAATATATTTTTATTTTTATAAAAGTTGCATTTTTTAAATTTTAAATATATTTTATATTATGTAGTATAATATATGTATGTATATATAAATTAATATTTATTTTAGGATTGCCAGCATCAGGTAGTTGGCAAGATTTAAAAGATCATATGCGTGAAGCAGGCGATGTATGTTATGCAGATGTGTACAAAGATGGATCTGGTGTTGTTGAATTTTTACGCTATGACGATATGAAATATGCTGTTCGTAAGCTAGATGATTCAAGATTTAGGTCTCACGAGGTTTGTTTTTTTTATAAAGTAAAGTATATTAATTAATGATTTGTATTATTAATTTAAAATATTATAATTAATATTTCATGTATTTTTTTACCTAACTGCAAACACAAGGAATGTATTGTGCTTACTAGTCTATGTATGTATTAACATACGTTTGATATTTGATAGCGTTGAAACTGGTAGACCTATTTTCATGAAATATATGTTAAAATATTGTTTTAGGTCCAAGTGATGTATGTGAAATTAATCAAAACTCAAAATAAAAATAAAATTAACTTTGAATTTGCATACCAAACATTTAGTTTATAAAATATTGTCTCTATATAGATAGTATACATTGGGTATATATTAATGGATCATATTTGTTATTATGTCCTAAAAATTGTTTTAAATAGTGTAGTAGATTGCAAAAGAACTACTGTGTTAATAGTTTTTTTTTTCAAAATTAAATAATATAAATATAGCTGCCTTATGCAGAGAATCGGACGATTGGTTTGGTAGTTATTGTAGATATAAAATAAAGTTCACCTATTGTTATTTTCAGGGCTCGTGACTTGTAGCACTAAAAAAAAATCCATTCTAAGCGCAATGATATGCTCATAAAAACAGTCTTATAAGCACTTAAATATGTACTAAAAATTTTAAAATATACAAAAAAAAATTTTTGAATATCAATAATATACAAATGAATAATTATTACCTAATTCTATCTCATAAACTTATAAAAATTATAATAGGTAGTATTTTTAAATATTTTTACTATTATTTCGTTACAAAAATCATCTATATGTAAGTATTCTCTCTTTTCTTTTTTGAAAATACATAAAACTTATAGTGATTTTTATATATTTATTTAAAATATTTTTTACCTTGTAAATTACATTGAATAATGAGGTGTTTACTCAAGTTTTCAAATGTAAATGATCTGCGATTGTTACTGAGTAAAGTTTTGTACATAGAAAATAATCGCTCGATGTCCACAAACGTAATTGGCGCGTATTTAAGGTACATAAAATCATCAATTGAGAGATCTTCAGGAAGTCCAGGTTCATGTTCGGTGTTCATATTATTGTTCGATAATATATTTCAAATACTTTTTAAAACTTTAAGGCCGATATTCTTGTTAATGACATGGAATTTAGTTAAAATATTTATTCCAGTTGATCTCTGAAGAGTTTCAAATGTCCTTTCTGCAGATTCAAATATATTTATCGCATTAGTTAGTAGAAGTCCTTATTTTTGTAGTTTGGTAATAGAAATTATTAGTATTGAAGAAAAATTGGACTTTATGTAAACTAAATCTCTTTCAATACCATTTTTAAAAATATATTTGTTTACCTCTTTGATATTAACAGCATCATCTACATCTAATTTTTAAATTATTTTATGAATGACATCTAGATGTTCACAATAATAATTTGAGGCATTTATCCACGTATTCCAACATGTAATTATAGGTTCAGATGGAAACTTTAAATAAGGTGCTTCATTTGTAAAAATTTCAACATGATTTGGTGATTTTCGTAATGTTTTTTTGACACTAGAAATTACTTTATCTAAATTTCCCTCTCACTTCTTCTGCTACTCTATGAAGACCATGAGCCGTGCATGTTATATGTATCATTTTTGAATATAATGCTTTCAAAGAGTAGCTTTACCATATAGGGAGCGGCGTCGGATATAAACAATAAAACATTATTGTGTTCAACACCAATATTTTGTATACACTTGTCAAACAATTTACTAATAGTGGAATAATTTGTTTTTTCTAATAATTGTTCAGAATGTACCAAATATTGTGTACCCGGGTGATCCACCTCAAGTATACCAACAACCACATTAGCTACAAATCGATCATCAAAATATCTGTCGTTTGGGTCAATACTGACCCATATTTTCTTACCTAACAAATCTAGTTTAATTTTATTCATTGTTTGTTTTTTTCATTGACGTATCGGAGTCTCAAAGTTGCTTCTGTTGGAATATTTTTTCTGGTATAAGTTTCCAAAATATTTCTAAAACATAGATTCGAAAATTTATTTAAGGGAATATTAGCGATAGTAAGGTAAAACAGCTCTTTATTAAATAAAGATTTCTTCTTTGTTGAGTTTGTGTTTTTTTTTTTTTTGCATTATTGGATTTCTGCACGTTTTACTGGATTCAAATGTTTTTCGGTTTTTAAATGTTAAGTAACATACATTATATCATTTTTTCATGGTTAATTTTAATATCACAAAACTTACCCAGTAATACACTTGTCCATTACAAACATATTTTCACCGAATTCACAAACATAAATTCTAAGACAATTTGTAAGACATTTGTTTTTTTAGGCATAGTGAAAAAGGTACATAATTATAAATTAAGTTTCCAAGTTAAAACATAAAACACTATGCACAAATATGTATACTGCGTCAAAAATCGAGAGCGACTGATAAATATTTTTGGGTAATTTGCTGGTTTTAACATGTGTCATGTTCCTTATCTCTATTGATGGAAATACATACTATACATCGAAGATCATCGCTCAACGGCTCATTGTACTTTATGACAAATAAATATAAAAATAGAAACAATTGATACACATGAACGCATATTCCAATTTACATTATTCAAGTTCGTACACGCCAGGACTACACGTTTGTGTGAAACAGGCCTAATATAATAAAAATTTAAAGATTTTTTTGACAATTAAATTTTTTTTTAGTCGTATTTTACTTATTAATTATCTAAAACAAATTTATAGCTTAGGTTAGGTTACTCTAAGATTTCTCAAAACAAATATACAAATGCTTCAAGTCATGAGTCCTGGTTATTATAGTTAGTTTTAATTATTGCATAAAATGTAAATTAAACAACTAATATGAAAATAGAGTAAAGTAATTACTACAATTTAGGTCCATTTCATTAAGCTAATATTAATTTATTACCCACTAAATATAAATTGTAAATAAATACTAAATTGTGTGCATACATTTGCACATGAATAATGTTTTAAAAAAAGATACACATTAGTTTTAAAAGTAATTTAGACTGTAGTAATTGAAAATTGCATTGTTATATTTTCATGCAAGTTGTCCAATTTACTTTTTATGCAACGGCTTAAACTTAAATTATATTAATAGATAAATTTTATTTTAGATCTACATAATTCATAAAAATCTTGTTAAATTCATTGCAGTTTGGAGTTTTATTTTTCAATTTTAACTTTTTAGTTGAAGAATTTTTTTATGAGTTAAATAATAACAACATGGAATGTTAAATTTACAAAGTTTCCTTTTAAGATTATTATTTATCTTCTAAATTATTGTAAAATATTTATCATCCACATATTTATAATTTTGTTTGTCTAGGGTGAGGTAACATATATTCGAGTAAAAGATGATTATGGCGGTGGTGGAAGCAGTCGTCGTAGTCGTGATTATAATAGTCGCAGCCGTAGTCGTTCTGCTAGCTATTCACCTAGAGATCGTGGCACACCAACATATTCACCAGTTCGAAAAAGCCGTAGTTATTCAAGATCTCGTTCCCGCTCATAATATTGAGGATAACCAAATGGTAAAGCATGCAACAATACTTTATTGACCCTCATTCCATTATTATAGTGTTTTTTTTTCTTATTCTTATTATTATTATTATTATTATTATTATCATTTTTATTAGAAACATTATTTTTGAAAAATTTTAATACGAGGGTTAAACTAAGTTTTATGTTTTTGTCATTTTTTTATTACTTTAATATTGTAGCTGATTATAACTGGAATGGACATTTGACACAAATAAAGAACATAGCATTACACAAGATATCTAATTGATTTTATTTGCCACCTTTTGTTGTGAAAATTGGAAAATATATGATCATCAAATGGATTAAAATAAAAAAAAATCTTATTTTACTATAAGAAACAAAATGGACCATTATTAGGAGTTTATAAAACTCCTGTTAAACATAATATAACTTGCAATCATGTAAAATATTTGTACTGTTATTTATTAAATTTAATGAAATCCATTTACCTCACATGATGGATGCAAAACTCTTCAATGTGAAGGAAACCATCATTAACTAGGAATATCTGCAATACACATTTGGATTCCGGATTTTTATATTTCAAATTTGTCTTTGTACTGATTGTCATGAGGATGATATATGTTTTAGGGATTCATACAATATATATAATTAAGAAAGATGGAGGATATTGTGTACATCTGTTGTGTACAAATTAAAAACATGTTATTCAAATGGATTTTTTCTACCCTGGATCTTTTATTAAAAATATTGAAATTGAAGACCTCCAGTAAACATGATTTTCATGTAGGACAAAAATTTAGGATTTTAATTTTAAAAGAAAGGCTGTACACTTGGAGTTTAACATCGATGGATATTCATTATTCATTGGATGGATCAGGATTTGGAACAACTTTTCTTTTGGACATCCAGGATATAGGAAATATTGGGGCAGAGCATTATAGTTAAATGGAATCTGGATCTTCATAAGTAATGGATTACAAATGGATTATTAAAGACAAACTAATGGATCATAGGAAAAAATCAATTAAATTAATTTTATTATATGCTATAAGTACTGAAAAAAATACAATTTTTAAACTATTAATAAGACATCTAGTATGTATAGTTATATATAATAGAATAACTAACATTTTTTTTAATACCATTTTCATTTCTCTTTGTTTTTTATGTATTTTTAATGAAATAGGAATATATCATTTTTAGTTTTTATAAAAGTATAAAAGTTTTTATAAAATTTTACTAAAATTATTTTGGGGAATGGTTGAATAGATAAAAAAACATACGAGGTGTGATCAAAAAATACCGAGATAATGTTACTCTTTAAGTAAGATAAAGTAACTTTTAGAGTATTAGAACATTGGTTTGAAATTGATAACAATATTTATTTTTATTTCTCGAAATTTTTACTTAACTCTGTTTTATTTTAATATATAGAGAAATGTGTTATTACTTATTTCAAATAATTTCACAATCGAAAACCATGGTTTCATTAATTTTAACGATCAAGGGTCTACTAAGTAAGTCATTCATTGTCTTTAACGGTTGTTCTACCTTTCTTAAACCACTCAAAATTTGTTGTACGAGACTGAGTGTTATCTCTAAAAGATTTTTGTAAAAGTCCAAAAGTTTCACCAAAATTTTTCCTATTTTAAAATGAAATTTCATACACACACTTTGTTGTTCTAATGTGACAAAATAATAATAAATTATAACAAAATTTCACTATACGACTAAAACATAATTATGTTAAAATGATGAGAATTATAAATAAATATTGTTATAAATTTCAAACCAACATTCTAATAATTCATTATAAGTTACTTTATCGAATAAACTATTAGGGTTTTGCTATCTTATTGATATAAATATATTATTAGTGCAATTCACGTATTTTTTGATCACACCTCTTGTTATTTTATATGTAATCATATTACAATTTCCAAAGAGTTTTATAGCATCTAGCATTTATAACAATTTTTAATTCATTTTATTAATTTTTACTTCTGAAATTATTAAAAATATGTATTTTGGGAAAATGTTAAAAGTTCGTAAAATTATGTTTCTACAGGACCTAAAATAAGTATATTTTGTATAAATATTGTATTCTTATTTTTAACTTTATATAGTACAATATTTAACTTTGGAAATTTAACTATTTTTCTTGTAGAAATTATGAAATTGAGGTTCTAACATTTTTTGGGTCCTTTAAAATGTTAAAAAAAATTTTGTATTTTATTATTTATTTAAAAAAAAATATATATATATATAGGATAATTATTTTATCGTGCTCACAATTCTGTGAATATTTATCTTTTTTAATTTTTGTTTTTTGTAAACTTTAGGTACATATTCACTAAATTTTATACAATTTGAATAATTTATCTTTGTTATTCTTTCAGTTTTATATTTTTCTTAAGTCACATTCTATATTTTTGACTTGATATTATAATGCAGAATATTTTTCATAACATTTTGATGTATCAATGTCTAAACTTAAAATGCTCATAAATATTAAACTATTCAATATTTAACATTATTAAAATTAAAGATCAAAAAAATAATTAATTTAAAAAATGTAATACTCATAAAATAAACATATATTATAAAAAATAATAATGTAAAAATTGTCTTTAAAACTAGTAATAATTCAATTAAACCCATAAATAATAAATCAAATATTATGATAATTATGTTTATTAGCTTATATGTAGCTGTAATACATTTTACATTGGAAAACTTGTAGACGTTCAAAATTTTATACAAAGAATATATTTTAGAAATAAAATTTAAAAAAATCTTCTAAATCTAATTTTGCTAATCATGTCTTAAAATGTAATCATAGAATACATTTAAATATAAAAAAAGATTTAATAATATTAAATAACCAAAAAAATATGTATGTAAATTCAGTATTAGATGAATACTCATTTATATTTATAATGAAGTAAAACAAAATGGTTTTAATAATATTTTAAATTATATACAAACAGATTTTAAAGATAATTATATTTACTAATAATTTTAATATAATAAAATAAGTATAATTAGTATAATTAATAAAACAGTTGTTTTCATACATATATGTTACTAGTCATCTTTAATAATTTGTTTCTTTTTAGTAAATTCTACATACCTATTATGCTTATTCATTTTCATATTTTTTTTGTATTCCTTTTTGGTTTTTTTATTATTCATTTATAACCTGATGATGACTTATGTTTGAAACTAGTTATTTTTATAATATATATTTATTTTTATTTAATATTGGTAAATTAAAATTTAAAAAAGATAATAATCAGAAAAAATTAACCAATATTTAAGTTTAAAAAACACAAGTTGTGAAAGAGAAAAAGAAATACTATACCATTGATTAAGATTTGTATTTTATTTTATTTTATTTGTTTTGGTTTCATTTCTTTAGAATAAAATATTTTTTTACATAATTGTAGTTATAGTTTTAAATGTAAGTTATACAACAAAATAAAACAAAATACAATTAAGAAAATTAATTAAGTTTGATTTCACAAACTATAAATTCATTTAACAAACGCGAAAATGAATAGTACTTAACAATTCTAATTAAATACATTTATATTATTTTTAATAATAAATCAACTTCCACAATTTGTTATATTATAAAATTGAACTATAAGTGAATGTGATAATGATACATGAATTAGTGGCTTGGATAATGGAATTGAAGAATCCTCAAAGAGGAGGAAGTTCGACATGAATTTTACATAGATTAGCTAGCTGACATTAAATTAATTTAATTGGAAAGCCAGCTTATGACGCCTATAATTTTAGATTATAAAATGTAATTTATATAAAATATAATTTTAATATACAATACAGTGTTTATATATTATTTTAGATTTTGAAAGTTATAACAAATTAAAGTTGATATTCACTTTGTTATATACTTTTTTCAATTCAAGTATCATATCTATAAAATGCAATCATATTTTAAATACAATACAAAACCTAAATTTAAATTTTATTACTGGATATACATAAATTAGTTAAATTATAATAAATAATTTTTCTAACTTTCTATTATATTTTACAATGGATCTACAGAGAGATAGTTGACAGAAGAAGTGATTGTAAAGACATACCAATGGAAAACACATTTTAATATTTAAATGTATCTATTTATTACAAATAACATTTTTAACAAATAATTTTAATTGTAATGAAACCTATACATTTCATTAATACAAATACATGAAAACATATTTACTATAAAATTACAATCATATAAATGTCTTTTTAATTGGTGAATCTAGATAATATTTAGTAAGTTAGATAAACATATTAATATATTATTTTATACATTAATTATATGAAGTAAATAAAGGTTTTGCTACCTACATAGTTTTTGTATACCTAATACAGGATTTTTTTTTTAATACTAATAATTATTTATAATGTTATGTAAATATATATTTTTTAATATTTAATTTGTATACATTAAATTCTAAATAGTCAAAAAAAGTTCTATCAAAACATGAAACTGTTTTATTTTATTAAAATATTATGTATGATCTACAAAGTCAAATAATATTAAATTAAGAAAAAAGAAGTAAGTTTTAATAGTCAGGCATCACCTTAAATATTAGAGGTATAATAAACTAAACAAATTAGAACAGTCTAATAACTATATATTAATATATTATATATAAATGATTGTATTACTTATATGGTCAATATGGTTTTTATAATTTAATTATTTTAAAATTTCTCCTAAATTTTTTCTAAACACCAAGTTAAATTTTTATTTTATAATAAGATCTTAATATGTTTAGAGTCACAAAAAAATTTCTATAAGTTAAATTTATTTCAACACATTTTGAAGATTAGTTTAATAATAATTATAGTAAACATCTATGTTTTAGAGAATTATACATTTTCTGTTGCCAAATTGGGTAAGATGTTTTTATATTTTAAAAAGTTAAATTTCGTTTTGTTTTTAATTGTGTAATGGTATTTGTATCGTATGTGACCTACTATTTTGTCAAATGTACAGAAATATTTATAGTTATCTATATAATATAATATACTAGTGTATAAGTTATAAATAAAGTCCAGATTTGTATGCATTAAAAATGTTTAAAATAATATGAGTTTATGCATCAAAAATCCTTGAAATGTTTACTTAAGATACTCTTTTATGAAATACTCAAAAATATGCTCTTATTCAAAATATATGCATTTATTAATAATAAATTAATATATACATTTTTTGTTTTATCTATACTTCTTACTTTCAAATCAAGTGAAAAAATGTAAAAAAGTAATACCCTTTTAAGCCATGAAATAATATACCATATACACATAATTTTTTTTAACTATTCATAGTACTATTTTTATATAATAGACACATATTGTAGATGCAGAACATTATAAGAAAAACAACAATAAGTATAAAATAAATAAATAAAAATAAATTATTGCATACTGTTTCGTTTCTTTCATAAATATTGCAAAAATAAAAACTAAACATTGATTTTTGGTTGTAATTTAATGAAATATATTACATTTTTTATCATAGTCATCAACTTGATAATTAAAGTACAATTTTTAAATAATTTATATTTATGTAGGTTAAAACAATAATTTTAAGAAATTTTCTACAATATTTGTTTAAATGTGCAAAATTCTTCCCTAAAATTTGCATTTATATGTGCTATAGGTTTTTTTGTATGCATTATGTGCTAAACAAATCGTTGACATTTCTTACTTCCATCAAGCTTCATACTTTAAATAAAGTATGAAAATGCATACAAATCCGGACTCTAGTTACCATAAGTAATTTTTCTCACCAAAGCAATTTGTGACCGCAACTCATTAGGTGTAATAAAATTTAAATTATGTAGCGGTTAGTGTTCTCATTGAAGAAATTAAATTTACTTTATAAACTGTTTTTGGTCATTGTGTTATTTAGTGTCATATCCTCTCAGTCTCAATAATCGTTTAGTCAGTAATTTAACATTTTTAGTAATTTAATGTGTCTTTGTCTGAGGATGACGTTGTTGTTGTCTATTTAAACTCGGAAAAAAAATATACAAAAAAGAAGGGATTTTGGGTTCGTACACACTATAATATTATCAATGTATATGCTACAATACATTTATTGTTTCAAAAGAATTGGATTAAAACTGGAATCACAGTGATAATAGGTATGCAACTGGAGAAAAAACCGTGCATGTCGAGTTGCTTTCAATCGGTCACAAATAAGTTTTATGCAAGCTGGATTGGTTTTTTTGGTCATGTTGCAACCAGTGTTTAATTTTATTTTATGAGTTTCATTGCAGTCAAGTTGCAGTTGAATGTTGCTTTAGTGAGAACATCGCCTAGGAGAATAATATTTATTATTATTATTTTATATGATTATATATACAATATACATAGTATCTAGTATAATATAGCCCATTATTATGAGTTACAACCAACTGTAATATTATCTTAACAAATCAGTGGCTGATAATCGAGTAATGTTGATGTACTTACTTATTTGGTTATTCAGACCCGCTCAATGGTAGGAGGAAGGGTATGTCCCTTTCTGAAGAATTATTAATGATGGCTTTTTGCTAATCCTGCAGTAAATATGGAAATATAAACAATTGGTGAACAATAAAATTATTTGTCCCCCTCCCAAGATTTATCTTTTGACACAATAGCAAAAATAATACTTTAATATGGTGTGATAGGTATATCCTATATAACACAATATACAAATCAGATCATATGGCAATTAAGAACTTTCGGTAGATTACATTCAACACCTAAAAATTTGTAGTAGGTCACATACAATATAAATAAAAAATATTTTATGTTTTTAAATATAGTATTTTAATATGCATTTTTGTACTTTTAGTATGTACATTAAAGAAAGAAAGATGTGAATTTAAAAAACAACAATTGTTATTCAATTTCATTACCCATCAATTTTATTATTATTATTATTACATTTCTTTATTATTTGTATATTTTATTTTAAATTGTAGTTTTGGATTAATATATTTAGACTAACAAAATATGCATATTATGTGTATATTTAATACTTAAACACATAATATGTGGGTAAGTATGTTTAAATAACTAAATACTTTTATTTTAAGGGTATTGGAAGTGGTAATTTATTTAGGAGTTATGTATAGGCAATTATTTGAATTATTTATGTTACACAATGTGTGTGTGTGAGTAGTATTTCATATTTGGTCTTTAGTGTGTGTAAATGCGTTTGACATAATAATATGGTATATTATATAATAGTGGTCGTACAGGCACATGTCAATAAATACAGCTACCGTATTTGAAAAGACACTAAATCCCATTTCCAGCATACTGATGGATCTAGTGATGTGATAAGGATTCTGAAAACTTATCTGAATTTGTCGTGAAATTTACTTTAGAACAACTTCTCCACTGTTTTAAATTTTTTCCTTGATTTTCACAAATATTTTAAATGTCTGAATATATTAACTTAAATTTATGTGGACTTAGGTAAAATAAATCAAAAATGTGGAAAAGTCGATCTAAAGCAGACATTACGACAAATTCAGATAAATTTTTATAATCCTTATCGCATCACTATACCCATTGGTAAGTTGGAAATAAAAATGGTCTAAATTGCTATATTATGTGTGTTAGAGAGAGACAGACAATCGCTGCTTCCAATCCTCTTAAACTAGAAAATTATTATTATTATTTGATATCTTAATGTATAATTGTATCATTTGTATTAAAATAATAAGTATGAAATATAGGTTATAGTTAAATGTTTTAATTATTATTATACCTATTAATATACAATTTATTATTATTTAAATTCCTCGAGTTATTTACAACTATTAAATTTTAAAAATGTTATTTACAATTTGAATTAAATATTTGGATATAAGATATCATAAAAAAAAAATATGCAATTATCAAGAGTATATTTATTAATCACTCCTTCGCCCATCTTTTGTTTGATATTTCACATAGTCTTTAAGATTAAACTTTTTCATATTAATTATATGAAATGAATAGGTACTATAATTATTATTGTATTTATTTTAATATAATTATTACAATGCAAGGTGTTAGCTAATTAATTTTGTATTGAATTTATATAAATTCAAAAAATCATATAGGTTGTAAAATTTAAAAAAAAAATCAATACAAGAAGTAGGTAATTAAAAATTATAAATCCCAGCCATAATATTATTTATAAATTTTATTTTTAAATTTAGATTTCTTTGTTTTTTTTTTTAGATAATGAAATATATGGTTTCAATTTAAATAGTTCACATTATTGTAGTTGGACTATTTATTTGTTGCAATCATTCTTTAAATTATTACTTTAATATACAGAATGGAAAAAAGCAGGGTTTCTCATACCAATGTGTGTTCATTTAAAATATTTAAATAATAAAAAAAATGACAATTTTACACTGAAATTTTTTTTTATAAATTTTGCATGTCATAGAAATCATGCTTTTTCCATTCTGTATATTCTTTATATTGTCATTTTCTGAACAAGTTTAAGTTTATTATAATTTATGTATCAAATTTCAAACTATATTAAATGTAATATAGATATCTTCATAACGAAAATATAACACTGAGAATGGAATATAACAATATGTAAAAAATATCATGTTCAATCTGATTTTATATCTACCATTACTACTTATATAGGTAATGAATAAAATCTATGTATCGCATGTACCTACCTACCTGTTAACTAATATTGTAAAAACATTATTCAATGGATGTATAGTGTTTAAACTAAAAATATAAAATGTTTTTACGATACCTAAACTCAAACAAAACAAAATATATGTTCTTATTTTATATTTAATTATAAGTACAATTTTTTCTTTAGACTGACCATTACAAGTCGTTGGCAACATATTTTCTATGAAACTGGATAACATCTTTAACTTGTTATTTAATCATTGGACAGAAAATATCCATTCACTCTGTTAAGTCAAAATCATTATATAGATATGCCACCACTAGACTCGTCAAAATATATTGGTATTATCCGATTTTAAACATAATCTGCATGATTTAATTATGTATGTTTTTATGAATATTTTTTCGACCAATACTGACATTATATACTGTTTATAGCCACATAAATACTTTTTTTTTATTAGTTTAAGCAATATCAATGGCGAGTGATCTTATTTACATATGTCAAAACATACTCTTGGCGGCTCCATAAGAAAAATTCATGTTTTTAGTTGTATATAAGAAAAAAAAACACAAAGTTTTCTTAATAAATTAAGAAGGTATGTTATACATATCAATTATTTTTTATTCGTCACTTACGTCAAAATAATATTAAATAGCTATTTGAATGCTGCATTTGGCCTGAACATTAAACAAAGAATTGGTTATATGTAAAAAAAGCATACATATATCAATTTATCCACACAACATGAAAAATATAAACCAATCATTATAATGGGAAAATTATTATTTTACAAGTATCGACAAAACATAGATGGGTAAGTAAATACAAAACTAAAAATTATTCAATTTAGATTATTAGTTAATATTAAAATGTATCGGTAGACCATATACTATAGTAGCACTATACTATACTACATAGTAGTACATAATAATTCTACATATTATACTAGTAGCATCCACTACATTATATTAGTATCATTTTATGATTTTTATAAATTAATATATTAAATCTACAAGAAAAGTTGTATGAGATTCTAGTTCTATCAGATTGTTTATATATAAAATTAATATTTTGTGTATGTTCAATAATACTACAATAAGAAAGTGGTGGGACTGAATGGAGTACAAGTAGAAATATGCCTAGAAAGTCAACAATGGAGCCAATATTTCGAGAAACAGATTGTAGAGAAATACAAAGAAAGGAAAAAGAAATTGTGTATTGTATTTATTGATCCAGAGAAGGCTTATGATAGGGTTTCTAGGGAGATCTTAAAGTGAGCATTAAATGTATAAAAGGTAGCTTTGATAGCTGACAAAATGAGGGAAAATAGATTGGATGGTTCTGGTATATATTAAGGAGGGTAGAGACAGAGACAGTAAAATTAGTAAAGGAAATGTATGTTGATGGAAAAATGAGGAGAGGAAGTCCGAAAAAGAGAAAAGTTATTAATAGTTGGGAGAGAAGGCGAAGAAGAAGAAGAAGAGTTCAATAATACTACATGTACCTTCTGATAATTCAGGCTTGAAAATGGTCACCTAAATTACTGATTTTATATTTTTTTGGTCATAAAACTAAAACTAGACCTACCAGGTTGAAACTTCACATGTTAGTAAACATTATGATAAAATCCCTCTGTAAAATGTAAAAATTTATAATATAAATGTATTATGTGGATAGCGATTACTAGGTATTATGACAATTTTGCTATTGAGTGCTTAAAACCGCAGGAATTCTAGATGTACATTATTTTATGACATATGTTAAGTTTTGTAAATATTGAATGATTTTAGTAATTTTCACCATTAATTAACAGATTTACAGTATTCAGTAAACAGTAGTCACTTCACTCATTCACCTTAACATTCTCATCCTCTGTTCTATCTTCCTATCTACTGCGCCCAACCTTCTAATCCGTACATCATTGCCACCCTCACTCGCCACTATCTTATACAATTTACTTTTTAACCTAAGATCCTTTTGTCACACAAAATACCTGACGTATCTCTTCACTTCATCCATCCACATTATCCTATATTTCATATCTTTCTCAAAACTACCATCCATCATAGAATGGATCCTAAATATTTGAACCTCTCAACCTAACCCACTTCATCCCCACTCAACTTCATAGCTTGGCTTTCTCTATTTATTCCGTGTTCATATTCTCCAAAATCATACTCAACATATTTTGTTTCACTCCTACTAAACACAATTCACTTCCTCAGAACTCAACTGTTGACACTATATCATCTGCAAACCGCATACTCCAAGGGTATCTCACTCTGGATATCTTTTGAGATTTCATCCATATTACCAAGAAAAATTAGTAAGGACTCCTCAAACTCTTTACTTTTATACTTGCCTTTTATCATACATATCCTCAATTAAATTCACATACACTCTGAGGCCAGAGGTGGAACTAGGCATTTTGATATGTGGGGAAAGTGTAAAAAATTACACCAAATATATATAAATAAAATGGTCATCAACTTTCTGTGCACTGACTGGTGTTTTGTCAGCATTTATGTGGATTATACTTTCAAAAATTTTACGCCTGAGGATCAATCCCCCCCCCCCCACTAGTATTGTCACTGCAAATACCTGATATATAAGGCATATAAAAATGCAAATAAAGTAATAAAAATTCATTATAAGGTGTATAATATGCTTTATTATTTATAGGTACTTAATTAAAATAATATTTACTATCAATAGCATTATCATCGATTATATATTAATAATCAATGGTATTATGTTTCTACTGATAAATATATTTTTATAATATTGAATTTAAACATGTACACACACTTATATAATTGATTTTTTAATAATAGGTTATTTTATATTTTATTTAAATCCATGTTTACATCAAAAAAATATTGTAGACATTAAAATTTTTTCAACAGTTGCTGGCAAAAATTTAAAAACACGTGTGTCCACACTAGGGCTGTGCGATTATATGATTAATCAATTATTTAAAATCGATTAACTACCTAATTGTTAACATTTTTAAAATAGTTGATTAATTGAATAATTGTCAATAATCAAATAATCGTCAATATAACCGAACAATTATTTAGAATTGTATAATTGTGGAAAAAAAATTTTATAAATGTATTTTTTGATTTTCTAAGTAGTTTTCAAAAGTGTAATGAAAAACTATCTTTTATAACAGAAATATCACAAAAATTTGTTATAAATTATAAAATAATAAATAAACTAGTTATGGTTACTGATTATAGTAATTAGTGATATATAATATTTATAATTACCAAAAAAATTAAAATGCCAGAAACTTAAATTTTACACCGAATAGTTACTATAACAGTATAACATTATGTACTTTGACATATTTTTTATTAACCATATAAATACTATAGTATAATATTCATCAAGAGCTGATCAGAAGTTTGTTTAGGGGGAGGGGGTGAATAGGTATAATTGAGAAATAAAGGGCTAACTCCTATTTAAAATTGTATACTCTTCAAATAATGATAAAAAAACTCCAAGGAGGGGGTAATTACCATGTCACATCCGCTCCTGATATTCATGTTATATATACCACAATTTTATGTTATTATCATTATTAGTGAATGCCACTATAGGTATAGTCTTATTATTTTATATCTGTATTTTATTTTGTACCTACCTATTATTTAAAATAATTGTGGAACTATAAATGTTTTTTTAAGAATGAAACAGGAACGGAACTTAGTTCCTTTTTTAACAAGATGGACATAGTTGACTGTTACTTGTTAGTTTAATTATTATAAATGTTTGGAAGTTTCTCAATACATAAATAATATAATAATAGTATTTTGCTCTCTTATAGATAAAGTGAAAAAAATAACATTTTTAATCATACTAGTACATAACATATAGATATACTGACAGTCTTAAGTCTGTAAAATAGTATGGAAAATGTGTTTTATTTCTAGTTTCTAATTGTAATTAGTTATTACTGATTATACTGATACTACTGTTATAAATGTGTACGATTATTAGTATTATTTGATAAATATAAAAATTTTAATTAAAATTAGCATTATTTAATTATTAATCTTCTTATTGCCCATTTAATTTAATTAAAATGTTCAATTATTACGATTATTTAAAAAAAACCAAAATTTAAAATTATTACGATTTATCAATTAATCAGTTTTTCAATTATTCTGATTATTTTATTAATCGAACATTTTTGATTATATGATTAATTAAAAATTTTTGATTATAGATTATGACATTTCATAATCGTCCAGCCTTAATTCCAAACAAAAAGACATATTTAATAAGCATTTTTTTTTTTCGAAAAAATATGACATTGGAATTGTAGGTGAATCATTTTGAGTTGACAATTTCCAAACACCGGGCTTTTCCTTTTTGGATGAAATTGCACAATTAAGTTTTTCGTTTTATTTTCAACCTCAGATTTCTCAATATTAAGAGTACTTTCGAAATTTTATACCATGTATCATTTATTTTTATACTTTGGTTAAGTTTGGTCACTCAATATTTGGTTTTCATAATATAAATCAATTAATTGACATACTGTTACTTTGGACCACTCCATTATTTGATTAGAATAAATCTGAATGCAAAAGATATGTATAACGATTATGATGAATTTTTCAAACGTTATCTATAAATTTAGACGGGTCTAGACGTTTTGTTATATAGTTGCCAACTATGTTTATAAATATGTCAAATTTGTTCTATGTCATATGAGAAACAAAAATTAATATAATTATTGGCAACAAATTTCAGAAATATTTTGTAAAACAATGGACGTAAAAATACCTTTAAATAGGTCAATCAAACATTTTTAATAGACTTTAATTCTTCTTATTCATATATCTGGCTTTACAGCCTCATTAAAATATTTATTTAATTAGAAATATATTAAAAATAGAACACTTGAACAATATGACGATACTTTAATTCATAATATTTTTAATATTCATACTTTCTCAGCTTGTTGTCTCGATACTGACGTTTGTTTCATTTCTTCTTTTCTTAATGACTATTTAGATGCTTCAGACCGTCAATTTAATATTTCCTTTCATATTCCCTCCTACTTCACCAGAAATCATAAAAAATTCTATTTGACCATTTAGTTCTTCGGTCTCTTACATTTTTATTATTTGTTCAATTCTATCAATTATTATTATTGTTATATTATTATCTTGTATATTTATGCAACTAACTATTTAGACATAAGTAAAAACTAAATATATTACTTTTTGACCAATGCACCTATCTAATTGGCTGATATTGAATTGGTTCCTGGATCTAAATAGCAGTGTCCAAATTGGTTCTGTTTTGAATCCATTATTATTCAAGTAGTGGCCGAATTGGTTTCCATGCAGTTAGTATGCATATACATAAGTAAAATAAATTTCTTGAATTTTAACAAAATGTAGGTACTGGTATATTTTTTACTGTTTTTAAGTTTTACTATTTTAAGTTTTTCATCTCCTTTTCCATTTGTACATACTTAATCCTATCATCCTATATGTAATACCATTCAGCAATGAGCATAGATTATACCATTTATAATTAATGATAATATTAAGGTAAATGAGTAAAAATTTATTTTGGACATATTAATTTTTTAAATTTATTTTTTACACAATATAGATTTTACGTGATTTCTTTAAATAATCGACTGAAATTAGTTAAAAATTACAGTAAATAAGATTTTCAATGTTTAGCCCTCATATGAAAGTCAAATTGGACACATTTCAAAACAAGAACTGATTCGGCTACTTCCATCTAATTATTCTAATTTTTATTTATTTAAGTTGACATACAATATAGCAGTAGACACGTATTTTTATATTACATTAAAATATTATTAAGTAATTATTCATTATTTTTAAAAGTATGAAAATAAACAAATAATTACATTTTTCTCAGACTTAAAAATGTATATAAACAGTTATATTTAGTAACAGTTAAATAGTTAGTATAAAGTAATAATATAGGGATTTGATATAAATGTATTCTATCAATTGAATGTCATTATTATTTGTAATTTTCAGATTGTGTAACGTTGTACAATATTGAAGTTGTAGCTAGTGTAAAACATTTTACATCACATTCACCGATCATTGATACAATCATGTATATTCATATCCAATATATGTAATTCCGAACAATGGTTGAAACATACAAATTCAATTTATGTACTAGCTACTAAATGTGCTTTCAATAATTATTGAATATTAAACAACAATAATTGAGTTTTGTGTTTGTATTTAAATTTAAATAGTTTTTGTAATAATGTTCAAAATGCAAAAAACAATAATACTTGCAGAGAGCATTATAATATTAAATACTATTTGTATAAGAATTAATATTTATTTATTTATAAAAATAATTGGAGTAAAAGCCCAAATTACAAAACATGTATACAAAAAACAAAAAAAGGTAACAGTATACAAAAATATAATAATTATATATTATAGGAGAAGGAGGTGTCTAAATTGACCTGTATCATACAGCGTGTTAGTGGTTTATTATTTAAATAATCTATAACAAATAAAGGAATAGAGAAAACAACAATATTACAAGTGGGACGCGAAGGAACTCTAAATTGTATATGTTGAAGGAAAGAGGTGGAATCAATTTTATCACTGATGAAATTACGAAGAAAAGATAGACCATGTACTAGTTGGCAATCAATTAGAAATTGGAGATTTAAGCTACGGAGTAAGTACAGGACCATTAACTTGAATCCAGCAAAACTAAGTAACCTACTTTAGACACCCTAAATTTTCTGGCGGTACACCTCTGAGTGAGGGTTCCACAACAGAACCATACTCAATAATGATTGTTATAAGTGTACAGAATAGAGCCTTTAAGGACCTAAGGAGTTTAAACCCGCAGCAACTCGCTTTAGAAAACCTAATATTTTATCAGTCATTTAATAGTATAATAATATAAATATGTATACAAAAATAGAAAAATAAACTATATAGTTACCAAGTGTAATTTTAAAATATTTTTTTTCGCAAATATATTTAGTTTTAAAATTGTACAGGCGTAAAACATTCTCTTAAATAATAATGATATATTTTATTTTAAAATATAATTATTTATAGTAAATACTAAATATATTATCCATTTATAATTAAGTATATAAATATTACCTTGTTAAAAGTATAAAAATATAATCTTTCCATGGATTCCACACGTACTATAAGATGGTATTTAATATTGATATTTAAGAAACATAAATGTTGATTTTAAATAATATTTTATAATCCCGTAATTTGTGCTAAGCTAAGTTTTTATTAATTAAATAAATGTCGCAGTTTGAGTACTAAATAGTAATAAATAACAACAGAATATATTTTATAGTATTTTTCTATGTATAAACTTTACATTAGTTGATTGAGATGTTTTAGCCTCTTAACATGTATTTATATACAACTTATATTAATTATATAATATACTTGTTTTAAAATATATTACCTATTATTTATTACTTATTAGGTAATAGTTTGATGAGTGACACATTCATTAAAATATATATATACTATTTTACTTACCCATTTACCTATTTTACATAATTATTATAAGAATAAACATATAATATACATATACACTTATTCTATAGTATTATTAATAATTTAATAAACATAAACAACCCATTCATGATAAATCTACTAGAATATATAAAAAGTAATACTATGTGCCCACATATTTACAAGTATAATATAAAACATTATGTTTGATTATAAATTATAATGCTTGGAGTTCTATAGGTAACATTACTTTATTAGTCGCAGCAAATAATTTTAGCATTTCATACTGTCTGACTGTATTTTCAACCTCGGATCGAATCATATTATTTGAATGTTGCAAATCATCTAGTTCTTGATATTCTTGCGATTTTTCTGTTTCAAGTTCATCTTTTTGTTCAATTCTCTTGATACGACAACTGAAATATTTAGAAATTGTGTTTATATAGAAGATAATGAAAAGAAGAAGAAATGACATTAGTCCAGTGTAAAATATAATTACACTATGTCTAGAGACCCAGACATCCATGTTATCAATGCATACCTGGATGATGCATGTGGACTTATTATCGTTTAAACTGTGACTATGGTCTACAAATTGTACTTTTCAACAACGAGCAGTAAACAGTAGTAGTTATTTGTGAGTTGACATTGGTATAATTTAGTACTTTTTTTTTTGTCCTTTTTTATTTTTTTTTCAAATTAAAAATTCAATTTTTAATTATATGTGATTATTAGATAAAAAAAAAGGGACAATTCTTACTAATATACACATTATATTCTTCCTTTATGCATTATATACTATTCTTATAAAGTAATACATAATCTATATATAGATGTTCAACTGAAATTTGGAATTTAGG
This sequence comes from Pemphigus obesinymphae, assembly GCA_025469235.1. Taxonomy (NCBI): domain Eukaryota; kingdom Metazoa; phylum Arthropoda; class Insecta; order Hemiptera; family Aphididae; genus Pemphigus; species Pemphigus obesinymphae. Next base: position 69,869 of record JAIPRL010000812.1, on the reverse strand, counting down.
AGACTTATGCCGGGTTGCATAAACAATCTTTAAGCATTTACAGAACCATTAGCGGTTTTAACGGCTCGGTAAAAAAATTGGGTTGCATAAACGTTCTTTAAATTTTTACAGAGCCGCTAAATATTAGTTTTACGGTCCATTAGTTAATTACCCGATTTCAGCTCTGTAAATTTTAAAGACAGATTAAAAAGTAGTATCATTGATCAGTTATCATTTTTATATTCTATATCATAATAAAATAAAAACACAGAATAACAACATAATATAAAATGTATACACTTTTTATGCAACAAAACAATGATTTACCGAGCCGTTAAATGTTTAACAAGCCATTAGTTAATGATTTATTAAATATTTACAAAACAATTTTTATGCAACCCAGTATGAATGTATAATAAATACATAATTTTTTATGCAATATTTTTATATAATAATAATAATGTCAGGGAAAATGTTAATTATTTCAAGTTCTACTTATATCTATTATAACTATAAAAGTGTCTTAAATTATTAAAAACAAATAATATAATTTCCCATTGTTGAAACGATCAAAATTCAAAATTTATAGTGCATTTTTTACACACATATTCACTAGAAGTATAGTCTAAATATGCATTTATATATGCAAAGAAAACACAAACATTCGGGTCTCTAGACATACTATATACCTACATTTAGATTATTAAATTTATAAAAAAAAAAACAAGTTTGAGATACCCACTTAGCAAGCATACTGATCCATACATTCCCGGTTTCTAAATAAATTATAAACAATTATCTCTAATTCCATAAATAATCTTATAAAAAGTGAAGAAGATGCAGGAGATATGAGTTAAGTGGAAGTATAAATCTAGGGTGACTGATCCCAAATATTTGGGAGAAGGCAAAGAAGAAAAAGCAGAAGAATCTTGTAACAACTTGTTTGACCCTTTATACTAATGTATAGAAACCAAAAACCCAAAAAACAAATACAAATTGTGAATGTTAATATTGAGAACCAAGACAATGAATATTAAGGATAGACATTGAAAAAATCACACTCTTCGAGCATAAAACAAATAATATCTATCTACTTAGTAATAAAATAAACAATCATAACTATGGACACAAATGGGTTATAAGGTGTCTAAACTTCTGTTTAGAAACAAAAAACCAAGAAACAGTTAAAAAAAAATTAATTTTACTTTATTCAACATGGGATTCTTAATTAATGATAGGTAGAATTTTGAATTACTTGGTTATCAAATGATAGTTATATTACCTGGCTGCATATCCACGATTTTTTAATGTCCGTCTACGTTGTTTCATACGCACTATCTGGTCTCTAGTTAAGCCACGCATTTTCAGTTGCCGGTTTAAATCACGTACTGATATTGTGACCAGTTCATCATCACTTATATCCAAAACTGGACTCGGCGATAATGGAGGAGGCTACGTATACATATACAATTTAAATATAATTTAAGAAATTTATAAAATACAAAGGCGAATTTATGTGTAATAAACTTACCAAGTATTCTCTTTTCATAGGAGACATATTCATTAAAAACAGTATTATTGAAATTTGAAAAATATAGGTATTATATAAATATTTGATTAAAAATTTAATTTTTAATTTTTATTACTTATTTTATTTCTATTCTTATTTGTTTTCCTTTCTATTTTATACTTTATAGCATTTATTATCAAATGATTGAATACGAGATTTTGGAATTATCATACAATATTGAAAATATTGTTCATACTCCTACATGAATGAATAAACGTGGAACGTCTTTGATAACTGAAGTTAGAAACAATTATTCAAAAAATGGTAATATTTAAAGTGGGAGGGAGTGTGTATACTGCATTTCAATCCATGTTCCATGAGTCAATGAGTCGATCCTAATTTTTAAACACGAGTGCTGAACAATAAAAAAAAATCATAATTCATTAAACATTTGCTGGTTATTTAAATAAATTCAAACATTATGGCTGCTATAAGTTTGTTAAATCCTAAAGCGGAATTTGCACGTGCCGCACAAGCGTTGGCTGTAAATATTTCAGCTGCAAAAGGTATACAAGATGTGATGAAGACCAATTTAGGACCCAAAGGAACCATGAAAATGTGAGTGTTAAAAATCAAATAGTTATACATAAGTTCATACTTACATATATCCATCATTTTAGTCAATAGATTTTTATCCAAACGAGATGCCTCTCCCATGTTTAAAAATTACTTATAGGTTAATATTTTCTCATGTTCATTCCATAGGTATTTGTAGCGTACCTACTTAATAAATGTTAAATTCGTAAAACAAACTTCAAAATTCCCTAATTAACAAACTAAGTCTGATTGACCATTCCATTAATGATTATTTCATTACACTGTTTAAAATAACAATAAAAATCTTTAGAAGCAAGCCATGTTAAATCTGATAATGTACATCAAAAGCGTAAGTATAAAAAATATACAACAAATTTTTACATTTTTGACCTACCTAGGTAGGTTAATTTTAAAAATTTGTGTAATTTTATTCGTTTATTAGTGTAGTTAACTATAAAATTAAGTATATAATGTAAGTTCTGATTATATCAACAGATTTTATGTAAACTATCACAAAACTTCAATTTTTAAGGTTTTTTTTTAACCAAAAAAGTAAGTATGAATAGACAATTTAAAAAAAAAACATGATCAAATTCATGGTAAAAAAAACATAATTAAAATTATTCTGGAACCGAATAAACTGCATTTGTTCCATTAATTATTTTCAAAAAATTTTCAAAAATTATTAACACAATAGGTACCTATCTTGCAATAGTTTAATTTTAAGTCGTACTGTACAATTATATAAATAAATCTACTTGCCTACTTAATATGTTTATTACCTACCTATACCTAATTTGTTAAAATAATATTCTAAAAATATGTTAAGATAAATAGTCTATTGTAGACATTTTTATTAAGATTACTAGGTAATAAATAACATTATTATTATTTGTTAATAGGTTGGTGTCCGGAGCTGGCGAAATTAAAATTACAAAGGATGGAAATGTACTTTTACATGAAATGGTAATAACAATTATTATTTTTAATTAAATTAAATCTCAGATATGAAAACTATTATTACCTACCTAGCTAATACAATTTAAAAAACAAATTATAAAATATTTATTTTTATTTATTTATTCCATTTTTGGTTGTAAGGTACCTATTAACTTGATGAATAGATAGATATTATTTTAGTTTTTGAGCAGACTTAGATTTTTATTTTTTTTTCTCTGTAAGCAACTTTTTGACCAGAAATAGTTAAATAAGAATTTTTTTGATTGTAGTTGGTACTAATTTATTTTTTAATTGTAAAGTAAAACAACCTTTAATGATGGAAATATTTTATAAATTTAATATATATAGTTATCTATTTTAGGTTCTGAATAGAGCGAGGAAGCTATTAGGCCGTTTTACGCAAACGCTCTTTTGCACGCATTCATGGTATGTAGAGTAGAGTTTGTTACTTTTTCTACCAGACCTGTAGATATTTTATAGTCATGGTGTCGTAGAATGTTGTGCATAAAATATACGTTGAACAAATTTTTTTAATATGTTTAATTTTAAAAAATATTTAGAAGTTAGGTGTATGGATGCAAGGGAGTAATAGGCAGAAAAGGAAATTAGGTTTGGTTTGATTGTGGGTGGGGGCAATGATATTATGACAGATTAGATATATGAGAGGAGTAGGGGATGTTTAGTTAAGTTAAGAGGTTAAACAGGTGGGAGGGGTGGATAGAAGTTTGGTTATGTTAGGTTAGATAGGTGTGGGGAGATTAAGTTAGGTTAAGATTAAATAGGTGGAAAAAGAAAGTCGAGATTAGGTAAGGATTGTGCCCTATATAGGGCAATATTTCAGACATGTGGCCCTTGTCCCAGAACGAAGCAAAACATACTATACTTACCCTGTATATCCCTGTCTGGAAATTTTCTGACGGTAGTGTATATTAGGTCGAGGTTGTCAAACTACACCGGTTTTGCACGCGTTCACTTATTGTTAAAGTTATGAAAATTTCACCAACAATGTTAAAGGGTGTTTGTTTTTTAGAAAATAGTCTTCCAACCATTAAAGTTTTTTGGATAAATACAGGGAATAAATTGGATAATCTGAAAATTTTGGTCAGATTATTACTGTTCTCTTATTTATATACAAACTCTAACTTCGTTTTGTCCAGCTCTTGTCTGAGTGATATTGATTTTTAACCAATAAAAAATCTAAAATTGTACGAAAAGGTATGAATATCCATTAAATATTGTACCTATGTAGGTAATTAAGTAATATATTTTAGTAATGATAGATGTCTCTTCATACAAAATTTAGAAAATGTATAGTTTAACGTAACAACCACAGATATTGTGGACTATTATAATCGGTTAACAAAACCTTTGGGTCAATTAAACAATAATAATAAAAACTATCACTTATTAGCTACAAATAAAGTATATAATTTCAATAAACATTTGTAAAAATTGAAGACGAATTTGGAACATTGATTTTTTTATAATAGGTAAACTAAAATAAAAATGTATTTACATTGAATTTTCTGGTTTATCTCATATTTATGTGGTACAATATGTTATAATAATAATGTGTATAACATTATTATAACCATAGATTTATCTATAAATATAAATATAACAGAAAAATAATAAGAGTTTATTGTGATTTTAACTGGATACAGTTTACCCCATATTGTTAAACACTTGTTATCTCCAGTGATACCATGAGATTTTGCTATAGAATACATGGTGAATTTAGGAAGATATGATGTGTAGGTACCTTTTCTTTATGTTATCGGAAAAGGCGAAATACAGACAAACTAGAAAAATCGTATACCAATGCACAATAGTGAGAAAACAGAAAAGAAAATACTCTCACGGTCGCCTGTTCAAGAAACAAGTCTAAAACAGTGTAAAATTTAATAAAACCAGAATATTATTTTATATATATATTATATTATTTTTCTGGTGTTACATGTTCGTATATTATATATAAGAATAAGAAGTACAAGTACTTATGTAATTAATTTACTTAAAAATAGAAAATTGAATTTATTATTTATATAAAACGTATTAATTATTATTTCCAGCAAATTCAACATCCAACAGCTAGTCTTATTGCTAGAGCTTCTACTGCTATGGACGATGCTACTGGTGATGGTACTACATCTACTGTTCTTATTATTGGTGAACTTCTGAAACAAGCTGAAAACTTTATTTCTGAAGTAAAGATTGATATATTATTGATATACTATAAGAATTATTAAACTTAAAAAATCTTAAATCGTTTGATTTTAGGGTGTACATCCTAGAGTATTAACAGAAGGTATGATTAAAGCGAGAGATAAAGCATTAGAACTTTTAGAAAAAATAAAAGTTGAAGGAAAACCAGATCGTCAACGACTTTATGATGTGGCTACTACATCACTTCGTACAAAAGTTGATAAAAAATTAGCTGATCAAATGGCAGATATGTGTGTAGATGCTGTATTAAGTGTTCAACGTGAAGATGGTATTGACTTACATATGGTTGAATTAATGGAAATGCAACATAAGACATCTACTGAAACTACACTTGTTAAAGGTAACTTTATTAATTAATAAATTCTTAATTTTCTCATTATTTATCTGAGTACCTTTTAATGGAGTAATTTTTTTTATCATGATCAAGGAAATATAAATAATTTTTTCAGAAAATTATTTGTATACACCATTCAATATTTTTCATATTTCTATATTTTTTATCCCCTCCCTTATTTGTTAAAACTATATTAACTTTTGTTTTTCTACTGGCAACCTATTATTTAAATTATAAATTCTTAAAGAATATATTTTTATAAGAATTTTTACATTTAAGTTTTTAAATCCAATGAATATTACCCAAATAATAACATTCAAATTAAAAACAATGCGGAGTGGAAAAGTACTGTAGTACATCATTATCAACACCTATAAGTGTGGATGAAGTGGAAAGGAGTGTCAGGTGTTTTATGTGACAAAAGAATCCTTATTAAGTTAAAAGGTAAATTTTATAAAATAGTGGTGTGACCTGCAATGATATATATTCATATAATGTAGGAACTGAATTTTGGGTAGTAGATAGGAAGATAGAACAGAAAATGAGTATAGCAGTAATGAAAATGTTAAGGTATATAAATGAAGTGACTAGAAAGGACAAAATAAGGAATAAGTATATAAGAGATAGTATAGGAGTAGCTTCGATAGTTGACAAAATAAGGGAGAATAGATTAGGATATAGGATATATTAGGATTAGGATATATAGATAGGATAGGGAGTCTCAGGAGCATGTATTAAGGATGGAAGAGACTGAGGCAGTAAGATTATTAAGTATGTATGTTTACAGAAAGAGGTGAGAGGAAATCCAAAAAAGATGTGGGAGGATGTGATAGCGAGCGATATGAAGAAGGTAGAGGTGAGTGAAGAAGATGTGAGAGATAGAGTTGGTGGAAGTTTAGGACTAGGGTGGCTGACCATAAATAGTTGGGTAAGAAGGCGAAGAAGAAGAAGAAGAATTATTTAAAGAAATATACCTATATATTTATCTTTAAAATTAGAGATTTAAGTATAATAAAATTCAAGAAAACATTACGGGGCATAGATAAATTTGATAATTGGTCAATTTACTCTTAATATTAAAAATTACAAAGTTGTGATAAAAATGCTGAGCATAAATTTTGCATATTATTAGTTGGTTAGATGGAAATAGCAAAAATTTGTATTAAATCTTAAGCATAAAGGAAAGCTACTTTTTATAAATGCAAGAAAAATAAATAAAGTTATCTATAAGTTGTAAAGTTACTTCTCAATTTTATTTTAATGTTAATAATAATATTATACAAAACTTGGTTTATCTATTAAAATAATAATACACTATCCTATCCGAGGACTGGAGAGATGATAAACCAACTTTCACCATCTGAATCTAGACAACTTTTTAAAAAAAATTGCTTTTAAATACCTATAAATTGATTAATTAATAAGAAAAATATCTTAGGCCTTGTTCTGGATCATGGTTCAAGACACCCAGACATGCCAAGAAAAGTAGAAAATGCTTACATATTAACTTGTAATGTTAGTATGGAATATGAGAAAAGGTAACAAATAATTAATTATTGTGAACATTAAATTTAACTATATATAAATATTATTATTACAGTGAAGTGAATTCTGGATTCTTTTACAAAACTGCCGAAGAACGTGAAAAGTTAGCATTGGCAGAACGTGATTTTATTGAACAGAGGGTCAAAAAAGTTATTGAATTAAAAAGAAAAGTTTGCCCCCCTGGATCTGGAAAATCATTTGTTGTTATAAATCAAAAGGTGATACAAGTCTTTATTAATTTGTACTTTATTGTGTTTTTACTTTTTATATTATTTTGTGTGTTAGGGTATTGATCCGTTTTCTTTAGATATGTTGGCCAAAGAAGGTATAATTGGTTTAAGACGTGCTAAGAGACGTAATATGGAACGTTTGTCATTAGCGTGTGGTGGATCTGCCGTCAATAGTGTTGATGATTTAACCGAAGATGTGCTTGGTTATGCTGGTTCTGTTTATGAATATGTTTTAGTATGTTATTTGTACCATTTAAATTGTTTTATTTTAGATTAATTCTACAAATAATTTTGTTTAGGGTGAAAATAAATATACATTTGTTGAAGATTGTAAAAATCCTCTCAGTGTTACCATATTAATGAAAGCACCTAATAAATACACATTGACTCAAATCAAAGATGCCATTCATGATGGTTTAAGAGCAATCAAGAATGCTATTGATGATGGTAATGTATACAATTTTAAAAAATTTTACCAGACATTATATGGGCTTAATTACTAAATCAATTTTAATCAAATTTATTGGTGACAATTTTTGTTGCAAATTTTTCAATAACTTCAAGTTTTCATATATTTACTTTATTATTGTCAGCAGTGCATTTATGACTTTTATGATGTAGCAATTCCTTTTTATACTTACTAGTAATTTTTTTGTTTAATAACATATTCAGTTAATGAATATGTATTATACAAAATAATATATAAAAGATAAAATGTGTCTAGAGTATTCAAAAATTATAGATAGTAGAAGTTTCAAAATTAGTTACAAAGAACATATTTTAGAAATAATATTTAAAAAATCTTTTAAATTTAATTTTGTTTCCTAAGCTTATTTTAGAATGTAATCATAGTATACATTTAAATATAGAAAAAAATTTAATAATATTAAATTACTAAAAAAATATGTACTTAAATTCTGTATTAGAAGAATTATTCATATATAATGAAGTAAAACAATGGTTTGAATAATATTTTAACAATAATGATATTTACTAATATGAGAGAGAATAGATTAAGATGGCTCGGGCATGTATTAAGGGGGGAAGAGATTGAGACAGTAAGATAAGTAAGGAAAATGCATGTTGTTGGAAAGAGGGGGAGAGGATGACCAAAAAAGAGCTGGGGGGATGTGATGCCGAGTGATATGAGGAAGGTGGGAGTAAGTGAAGAAGATGCGGGAGATAGAGTTAAGTGGAAGTGTAGGACCAGGGTGGCCGATCCCAAATAGTTGAAGGAGAAGAAGAAGAAGATATTTACTAATAAATATTAAGCAATGTTACATAATTTTCTAATAGCTATTTTGATATATCTATGTTAGTAGTCATTGTTTAATAATTTGTTTCTTATTATTTATAGTATATTCTATGTATTATGTTTATTAATTTTTATATTTATTTGTAACCATATGATTATTATCTAGTTGTTACTTATAATCTTCTTTGAATACTCTAGGCATATTTTATTTTTATAAGAGTATTAAATACTACTATTATTACCCAAAAGATATAATACAACAAAATGATTAACACTCCTATCTTTAAATGCAGTAATATAATTTATTTAAAACAATAGGCAAAGAAGGGAAAAATTGAAATATTTTTATAAAAACATTTTCATTTTTAGGTGCTGTAGTACCAGGTGCAGGTGCTTTTGAAATATTTGCTTGGCAAGAACTACAAAAATATAAAGATGAAATTAAGGGTAAAAGTCGTTTGGGAATTCAAGCATATGCAGAAGCTTTATTAATTATTCCTAAAACCATTTGTAAGTTATTTTAGAACTTGAGTAATAATATATAATATGTATACAAATAACTATAGAAATTCTAATATTGTAATTTCATTATTTTAGCAATTAACAGCGGTTTTGATGCTCAAGATATGATAGTTAAATTACAAGAAGAATGCAGAGATAGTTCTGGTCCAGTTGGAGTGAATGTTGATAGTGGGGAAGTTCTTCAACCAGTAGATGCTGGAATCTTTGATAATTATTGTGTTAAAAAACAAATACTGAACTCTTGGTAAGTTAATACTGTATTTTTATGATATATTATTTATTTATACCTACTATATATATATATATATTTTTTTTTTTTTTTTTTAGTACTATTATCGCTAGCAATCTTTTGCTTGTTGATGAAATAATGAGAGCTGGTATGTCATCACTCAAAGGATAATGTTATTCAACTATATTTTTTTAAATTAAGCTTAAGCAAACCTAATTTTTATATAACTAAAAAGTTTCTAACATAAAGTTTCTACTTTAATTGAAGTCTACACCTAATACATTTTATAAATTTTGTTTTATTAACATTCATTAAAAAATAAAAACCTATGTAATTTATGGGTCTTATAAATTCTAATTGTGAAATCATTTATATAAATATTACTAATCAATTAGTTTAAACATATTTGTTATAAATTAAAACATAACAAAATAGCACGTCATTTAAGCAATATTATGTCATTTATAAATATGATTTACAAACATTTTATATTAAAAAATTAATTTATATAATAATTTCAGTATCAGTGAGCATGGTGATTTATGAGTGTTAATTGATAATTAATTAATTATTGATAAAATAGATTTTTATTGTTTTACACAATGAAAAAGAGTTACTAAAACTGCTAAAAAAGACTATTTCAAGTTTGAATGTTATAAACTGAATAGTAGTACCAACCTAATAATAAGGTTTCATTTTCTTAATATTGCAAAAAAAAAATATATATATTTTAACAACTTGTGATTATAATAATTTGTGACAATTATGTTTCTGTAATGTTATTATGTAATATATAATGAATTTGAATCCTCCGGTAGATTTTCAAGTTTTCTAAAAAATTAGATGATATTAATTATGCCGAATTTGTTATAGAAATATCATGCGGTTAGAAGGCAAATTGTCGAAGGGGCACTTGTCAAAATTTGTTTATATTTTATTGTTAATTATACATTGATTAATCTTACTTAAATATTAATATTATTGTTTAAAGCTTATAATCAATGTTTTAATGTTTTGTGTAAGCAATATTAAATTGCAGAGATTCAAAATATCCGTGTACACGACATTTTCATAGTGTAAACGTCTTTAATAATGAATAAACAATAATTTGATAAATGGCACTTCTGATAATTTCCCTGTCAATATGTTACAAATGTTTTATTTATTTGTATAACTAAATGTTTACAATTGAAATTTAGAAATGGGGTCGATCCCTACTATTAAAACTTCTTTGTAAGTCTGATACTTGTGGCTTCGCTTATTATATTAAAAATTAGGAAACTATACTAGCTGAGTCATCAAGATTTTCATCAGTAGGATGTTTGGTTAAATTAGCCGTAGGGTGTTTTAGCCTTAAGTGTCACATCATATTTGAAGTCGATGATTTGTTGTAGGTACGACAAAGGCCACATTTGACTTCATTATCATTAATTACAGTAAAAAAATTCCCCACAATATTAAATTTACTCATTTTGAATTTCAACAACTTGCACTCAGAAAATGAAAGTACGAATGCTATAGAGTAGTATAGAATGACACGGATAATAGTGGGAAATTCTAAGACTATCAAAGTACCAGTTACATCGAATACCTAAATAAATAATCATATCTACAAAGTGCTAGATGTGTATAAAATATGATTATTTTATATTAAATATAAAAATATATAGTAGTCTGTAGTAGTAATATAGTTCTATATATTGCCTACATAATATAGTAATAGGTATAGTAACAGAATACATGTTTTACTGGTAAACGAACAAAATCCAGTAGCGGTTATATATAATGTATATATATGGGGGGAATGGCGAAGACAGTGGCGTTATTTCAGTTTTTGAAAAGAGGGGCAAAAGTTTTGACTGGCCCAAATAACTGAAAAAAAAAAACCGGTTCGCAAATGTCGGTGCTGTTAGGGAAGCAATATACCTATTAAATTCAAAAAATTCGTAATCCAAAGTCCAAATTATTACATGTACTTACAATTAAATTTAAAAATTTGTTTTAGATTTACATAATATGTACGTAATAGGTAGTACGTTATAAGAGGACACCACACGTTTTGTGAGGAAAATTTTTTCTCGGGTTGTAGTTGTAATTGAAACGAAATTTGTATAGAACACAGATAATTTTTCCTTCAATATTGTGTAAAAATTTGGTTTTGTAATTTCGACTATAGCCCGAGTAAACCTTTTTCGTGTAAAATGGCTTTGTTATTACACAACAATAAAAACTCGTACTGACACGGAACTATTTTTATGCCTATATATCAGTCCTTATATTGTGTACTGAAGATGGTTACGTATTATGTTACGCATATAAGTATTATGGTATACGTATTTACCAAATTAAAGTAAATATTTTTATGGAATTGAGTTCAATTTATTATTACAAAAATCCACAATTACTCAAATTATAAATCTATATAGAACCCCTTGGAAAGTGCGTGTGTGGCGTCGGTTATTTCGTGCTCAATTCAATTTACTCTAATATTCAAAATGATAAAAATGCTGAAAATTTTTACGTAGGTTTTTTACCTACATTAATGATTTTCCATAGGCAGTAAAAACATGGTTACAAAAACCAAACGAAATGGCTAGTATAAAGTATAAACACATAATTGAAATAGGAAGAACTGACGAAAAAACATGTACATTTCAAAAGTTACGTCCATATACCTGGGCGAATCAATAAAACATAAAAAATTAAGATCACCCCATATCATACAACACATATAGGCTAAAGTCCGTCCCAGCAAGCAATAAGCAACATATTCATCTGCGCCCTTGTCGACCGTTACATTTTTAAATTTGTAGGGGTTATTAAAATTGCGGAAGCACAGATTTTTTGCTTACATAATTTTTGTTGAGTTTATAGTCCCGGCAAAATACTGATTGAATTGAATTGAGTGAATTAATTATTGAATTAATGATTTTTAGTAAAATCGAATACCTATCCTTTTGCGGCGATCCGGTGGATTCTTCTGGTACGATTTTTTCAATCAACTGATAACACCTCAAACTAAGATAAGAAAAGAATGTTTTATATGGCAATGATTTTTTTTTAAATTTTAAAGTAACGTAATTACTAATTTATTACCATTATTTTATGTTTTATTGTTCTACAGTGGGTAATACAGATTACCATTTTAGTATTTACTAATTACTATTTACCATCCTTTTCATATTATTTTATATTTATATAATTACTTTTGTAATTTATACACTTGACTATAACATTTTGATTTACGGTTAACTTTTTTTCTGTTTATCACAATGGATCACAACGAAATGGGAAACGACTACTCTTGCAAAGAATTAATGAAACGTTTGAAAGAATCCGAGAACACTTACAAATTGTTTGGTTTCTCACATTTTATCATAATCCATTCGATCGCTGACATAATGGACTCGACTTTGCGTACAACTATCAATAACATGTATGTTAAGACCAAGTTGCATTGCAAAACTGATGAAGAAGCAGAATTTTATCGTCATCAACTATGTAAGCTATATTTGGTTTATATAGAAAAAGGTTTGGCAAACGTTGAAAGTTTAGAGCCTAAACTGTTTAAAATTTTAAACGTAAAAGTGGAAAATCCTATTGAAAACTTAAATGAACGATTAGCTGTATTACGAACAAAGGTTGCCCAACGAACAAAACGCGTTCAGAGTTTATTAGCACTGCAAAATCGTATGAAAACTGATACTGTATTAGCAGAGTGGGTTATTTCCAAAGTAGAGCCATCTGTACACGATGCTGAAAATGATCTTGTTAACTTGGAATGTGTATCACCAAATAATGTATCCATTTTAAGTAGTTTAAATCGTATGAAAAATTGTTTTCATTCCTTAGAATTAGATTGATACCTTATATTTACTGATGACAATTAATATTGAGATTTAATTGTTTTAAATAGAATTTGAATAAGTATTTGCGAAATGTTTAATTAAATAATTTTATACATATAATCAAATGTACTTTTATTTTAGAATCCTAAATAAAAATTGTAGCTAAATTTAAGATTATGAATAAAAATGAAATCTTATTAAAACATTGTATTTAGGTATATAATTAATATTTATAATAGAAAAGTTTTGAAACCTATAGTTAATTCAATATACCTACATAATTTTATTCTTATGAGTTATTAATAATTATATAATTAAAACAAAACTGGTGTAAATTAAAAAAAAAAATGTATAAATATTTTATTAACTTAAATTACTTCTCTATAGTTTTATACTTATTGTCCATCAGTGTCTTGACTCTGGTTACAACTTGGTACTTACAACACATAGATGAACATCATACATATAAATATATACCCATATAAATACTGTCCTATAGGCTATGTATACATTTTCTGTAGAATATGAGTAAGTTTTACTTCAACTATCACCTACTAAGGAAGAAAATGTGTTTCCTATTTAGAGAAGTTTGGTAGTCAGAGAAAAATATATAAACACAAAAATACACATTTTTCAATCTAATGTTTTTTTTCATTTTACAAATGCATTTCCTAGCATAACTATAATATATCACCTATATCTAATTGATAATCAGGATTTCAATGTAAAGTGCATTTTTTTGAGGGTTCTCCAAAAAAATGCATTCCAAGTATATAATTTGATTTAGGTAACGGAAACTTGAAAACTTTTATCTTGTATTTTTCACTGTTTTTCCATTTTTAATATTTTTTGTAATTTTATTAATTTTTAGCTCATATTTATATATATTATGCGATGTGTCACATATTTTATTGCTACGTTAACGTAAATAAGCAAAAAAAAAAAAGTCTGACTTTTCTCTATTACGAAAATTTGGTCGATACAATTATTTATTCTATATGGCAGAGTATTAGAGTATTGGCAGACTACTTTTAAATTAGTGGTGGTGTCATTGAACATCCTGCCCCCCCCTGTTAATGTAAAATTATGCAATTCAAAATCCATTTAAAATTTATTTCTATATTTTCCATGCCAATTATCAACCGTTTTATTTATGATTTGGATAAAGTCTCTATTTATCTACATGGCAATATCATATAGTAGTAGAATGTTAATAGTAATGTGATTAATGGCTGTTGTGTATCACCGGAACTCAAACAAATAACAACTAATATTAGTCAGTTAATGTTACATCGTGATTGCGTTTATTTTGTGCGTACCTATAAGTTAAGTGTTAAAAATTCCAAAAGTGAAATCATTGGTTTTTGGCTGCTTGTATGCCTTCGTAAATTGATTTGGTGCAGACATTTTTATAACAGATGAGACCATTTTACTTTGTAAAATTTGTAATATTAAAGTTGCAACAAAAAAAAAAAAAAGTCAATATTGTAGTTTAGATATTTTTTGGTAGTTTTTAGAGCATTTAAATCTGGGCCCTAATAATCAGTATTGAGTAGTAACTTAACTTAAGGTCATATATGTTATTATGTCCCGAAAATTGGTTTAAATAGTGTAATGGATCACGGATCTGTGTATAAATATTAGATTTTTTACAAAATTCTACCCTAAAATAATGTGCCACACAAATTTTAGATTTTCTGGCGCCGTCAAACGTCTTTTAGTGCTACAGTGGCGAAAAAGATCAAAAATTAAGTCATATTTTATCAATTCATATTAGATTTTTGCAAGAA
The DNA here is from genome assembly GCA_025469235.1 of Pemphigus obesinymphae. Taxonomy (NCBI): domain Eukaryota; kingdom Metazoa; phylum Arthropoda; class Insecta; order Hemiptera; family Aphididae; genus Pemphigus; species Pemphigus obesinymphae. Next base: position 54,844 of record JAIPRL010000812.1, on the reverse strand, counting down.
TTTTGATGGTATATATTTTTTTTTGTTTAATTTCAATATTTGATTAGATATAATCAAAAACCCTCAATCTCACTCTAAAAAATGTCATCATTTACATATTATACTGAACATGAATATTATATGAGAGACCACACTTTTTTTAACACCCTGTAAACAAAGATATAATGTGATCTAAATGTACGCAGATAATAATAGGTCTTTTGTTTATTAAAATTAATAAATTAGTATATTTTCACACTATTTCTAAATAAAACAATATAATATATTTAAATTAAATATATTTTTTATAAAATATTATATATTATACTCTAGGTATTTATCTAGTGTATTTATGTACCTATATATATATATTTATTTTTTACAATATAATAATAAATAACTCTTAAAAAATCTGGTTTTTTTTTCATAAACATTAATTTAAGAATCGGTAACTAAAAATAATTTAAATCTATATGTACTAAACATTAAATTATTTGCTTCATCTGAAAATTCTGACGGTAATTGACTGGGAAACACAGTACCAAAAATACACTGAAAACAAGTGTTTTTTGTATTATATTTTAACTGTATAAAATATTGTTTATAATATGTATTATTTACTTTGGTTGCAACAACTGCTCGTTTAACATTTTTAATAATATATTCATCTAAAACTTCTAGATTGATCGGATCAATTTGATTTTCGACTGCTAATATTTGCTCTGAACAAATATTTGACAAACTCTAAACATATAAATGTATTAATAAAATGTTATAGGTATATGTTTTTTGTAAGTAAATTATTTAATATGTTAAAAATATATATACATTATAGGTATCTTTTTTTATTATTTATATAAAAATTAAATTACTTCATTCTCAATACCAATAAATAGCTGATTAATATACTTGAGATCAAATAACTTTTGTATTTGATATCTAGATTTTAATGATGTTTCAAGTTCACTATTATTGTGATATTCGGTTAATATCCATTCTATACATACAGTAATGGTTTTCTCTTGAACAAATCTAAACATTAAATATTAATATAATGCAAAATACAATAAATAAGAAATAATGTATATAATAATATGCACAACATGTAATTAATAAATACTTTGGAGGCAATGTTAAAGCAAGACATGTAATCATTTTGTGAATGAAGTTTTGCAATGGAAATGAAGGTTGAGTTGGAACTTGTAGTTTAGACACCACTAGTTCTCCACTTTCTTTTTCCACTTCCATATCTACAATTTCCCATTTCTAGAAATAAAAAAAATGTAACTTAGATATATTATTGATTTTATATATAATTTTATTTTACTGGAATAATAGAAAGTTGTTCTCCGAGTGTAATTGGGAAAATGTTTCCTGTTAAACCACTAAACATTTTATTTGTAACTACTTCTATCCATTTATTCCAAACGACCATAGAAGTATTTTCCATTTCTTCTTTAGATAATGTCCAAAAATTGAACTATATGCAACAATAATAATAGTATAGAGTAAAATTAGTGATAAATACAAATTATTACGAAAAAGTTGGTATGGATTTTATGTTACCATTTGATTTACATTGTAGTTATTAGCAGCAGTTTTGAGGAAGACAAATGTGAATATTTGTTGTGTGCAAGAAACAAAGTGGAATGATAGAAAGCAAGGAATGGTGTAGGAGTGATATTAGATGTAGAAATGAAAGGAAATGTGGTAGACGTGATTAGGAAAAGTGTTATAGGGTAATTGTGGTGAGAGTAATATTAGAGTATAAGGTATTGAATAAAGTAAGTACATATGCTCCACAAATGGGATGTGAGAAAAGCAAGAAAGAAAAGTTCTAAAAATAATTCCAGAAGCATGGAGAAAGAGTTGTGTGGTACCAATATTTAATGGTAAAGGATATGTATAAGAATGTGTAATTTATAGAAGGATACAGACAGTATAGAAGTACAGAGAAAGGAAAAGGAAATTGTGTATGATATTCTAGAGAAGGCTTATGATAGGGTTCTTAGAGAGATCTTAAAGTTATCTTTAAAGATTTTTACGAATACTCAAGGCACATTTGCTTTTTTATATATTATTTTTTTACAATATGTATTAATTTGACTTTTATATTTTTTTATAATAAATATTTATTTTTATAAAACTTGAATGTTTGAATTAATAAATATTTTAATTGTAAATATTATATAATTAGATAATTATTTGTACAATATTCACATAAATACAACATTAAACATTTTGATTTAAATTACTAAGCAATAATGATTAAATGAACAATTATTTTAAAATGTCTTACTTGTTGATATGAGGATACTAAACACTGTTTAAATGTGGGGCATAGTACTGGTAAGCACCATAAAAGTCTAGCTATCAACAATATGTTATATTCAGATAATGTCTCTTGTTCAACTAATTGTACCATACTTTTTCCCAACCTAAAAAATATGACTATATTAATTAAATAAAAAACTAATGATTTAAATTCAATAAACTTTATAAACCTAATAATAAAATTGTAACAACAATTTCCTTGATGTTGTCTGAGAGCCCAAGGGTCTTCATCTTCAGAGTATAATTCACTTAACATTTGTGACAATAATAAAATTCTTTTTTCAATACATGCGCACAATTCAGATGTTCCATCTGAACAACCTATTGTGCAAGTTTCCAAACATGCATCTGTGTCTGAAAATAAAGTGTCTTGCAGATGAGGTTCTTCTGGTCTGAAAGAATGTAGAAGTTATGGAAAATACTAGAATTTCTTTAAAAAATATCTTACTGTATTAAGGCATTTTTGATATCTGATATAATTACAGGAAAAACTTCTTCCCAATGATTAGTTAGCAAAACTTTAGTCCTTTGAGCAAACAGTGGACAATATAATTCATACCACAAATCGGATTCAAAAGAAATTTGTTCAGATATAGCCGTCCAGTGTTGAGGGTATTCCTATAAAATAAGTACATATCAGTTTTAAAAGCACATCTCGCCTGCATTTGCTGTATCTGTTTATCTAACAGACGATATAGCAAAATAATTTATATGTTGGATAAATTTAAAAAAAGGAATATTTATATTGCATCTAATAGCCTTTATATAAAATATTGTTAGACAACCAAAATTATAGTTTTTGATATTTTATTAACTACAAGTTTTGTGTCAGATAATATTTTACAAAAAATTAATAAGATGACCTTAATAATACTCTTTTCTTCAAATTTATAACCTAATTGGAATTTAAATTGTAAATTTAACCTAATCTTCATACTTTTAGTTTTGTGTAGAGGAAAAAAACTGAGAGATAATAGTATAAAATAAATTCCCTCTCCCCACAATTATATTAATGGTACAGTGGCAGCTTTAGAGGGAGCCATGGCCTCAGACCTATAAATAAATGCAGAAAACTAATATTTGAACTATTAAAAGCTCTTTTTTTGGGTAGCAATGCTCTCTTTCCTAGGACCACCACCATAATGGTATGGTATAATTTTGCTTTATTGGCTGTTAGATAGACATTTAGAACAAAAACGTTTGAGTGACATACTTTATAAATAAAATAATATATTTATTTTATCTCTTACTGTTGATAATTGATTTAAATATCGAAGAGTTGAAAAAGATTGAACACTTTCTAAAATATCTAAAACTTTGGTGCAAACAAATGGTTTTGCCCAATCCAACCAATTAGTTACAATATTAGTAATGTATTCTTTTGATAACTCATTTGGAAATAGCATACAATCAACCCTAAGTTAAGAGAATTGTAATAAGAATGTGATAAGAATATAACAGTAGACAAATATTAAGATTACATACTTGAATTCTTTAACAGAATTTGGTAAATACATAAGTCCAAATTTTAAAGAATAATCCAAATCTACTAATGATAATACATTTGGTCCATTCTTCAAAATATCTTTAATTTGTGAATATATCATACCACTGTTATACAAGTCATAATCTACAAAATATGTATTATTAATTAAATATATTGTAATTATACATCACATTAGATTGATTTTTAAACAGTATTAAGTATTATTTAAGTCATTGGCCTAGTTTACACTGTAGCGCCTATAATAGGTAAACACCTTATAATAGATGCCTTCCTATGTCTTAACTATAAACATTTTATGTTTTTAAATCAGGGAGTCAAAACGGGTTAAAATTTTTTGGGTTTCGGGTTACGGGTTTAAACCGGTTAAAATTTTTTCGGGTTTCTGATACGTGGTTAAAAAACGGTTTTAATTTTTTCCGGGTTCCGGGTTTGGTGTTGAAAAACGGTTAATATTTTTTTCGGGTTACGGGTTTCGGGTTTAAAACATGTTAAATTTTTTCCGGGTTACGGGTTTAAAAATTTTTCAGTTGACGGTTTCGGGTTAAATTATTTCCGGTTAATGGGTTTCAGATTCCATTTTTGGAGTTAATTTTTAAGTTTCGGGTTCAAAATA